>CARXXK010000002.1:44964580-45139590 GCA_949089665.1 Macrosiphum euphorbiae | reverse complement strand
TATTCTTTTAATAATGGTACGTGTTGATATTCACTCGCAAACAAAAGACACAATTTTTAAGGTTTATAATTATTTAAAAAAAATTGTCGAAAGACCAAACGAACCCCGAAGTTGCAAAATATTTTAGCCTACCTCAATCAGTTACTGCGGAAGCATGTGGAGTCAGCCTTAGTTCCGTAAAAAGAATAACGAGTGAAGGTAATAAATCGATCGCCAATGCAGAACCAGAGGCCGGCCCTTAAAATCCATCATTTACTTCTCCACGTAAACAATATAAGCGAGTCAAATATGCAACGGACATTGACGACATTGATGCGGATATTGTTCGTAGAACTATCCATGAGTTCTACGACAATCTTGAGTATCCTACATCAACTAAATTGCTGAGTAAGTACCAAGAAAAAACTGACTATAAGGGATCCAAAACTTCTATGTGGCGAATTTTAAAGTCGTTACATTTCAAATATAAGAAATGTAACGATGGTAGAAAATTTCTTATGGAAAGAAATGACATAGTTGCAATGCGCGTAAAATTTTTGAGAACTATGTGTAATTTACGTCAAAATAATGACACTCGCCCTGTCGTTTATCTGGACGAGACCTGGGTTAATCAAAACCATACTCGCGGGTACATATGGCAGAACGAAAAAAATTCTGAAGGGTTGAAGGTGCCTACTGGAAAAGGGAGTCGTTTGATTATCTGCCATGCTGGGTCAAGTTCATTTGGATTTGTAGCAGGTTCAAAATTAGTGTTCCGTTGTCAATCTGGTACAAATGTAGACTACCATACCCAAATGAATTCGTCAATATTTAAAGAATGGTTCATTAAAATGTTGAACCATTTGGAAGAACCATCCATTATCGTTATGGACAACGCGTCATACCACTCCACTTTAACAGTAAGTTACCCGAAGTCAAACGCGAGAAAAGCGGATATCCAACAGTGGTTATCCGATAAAAGTATCGATTTTTCTCCACTTGAAACTCTGAGTGAGTTACGTGAACGGGTAAAAGCTGCAATGCCCAGAGAAAAGGAGTATAGACTCGATGGCATTGCATTACAAATGGGACATTCGGTTGTACGATTGCCACCATACCACTGTCAGTATAATCCCATCGAGCTCATATGGGCTCAAATCAAAAATAAGGTTACCGAATTGAACACCACATTTGAAATTGCCGATGTCGAAAAACTTGTAAACGAAGTCATAGACTCGGTTACGGTCGAAGATTGGAAGCGTTGTGTCAAGCACTGCGAAGAATTGCAAGAATCAGATTTCATAAAAGAAGGTTTACGTGACGAAATTTTAGAACCAATAATAATAACAATAAATCCCGATGAAACCAGCGACAGTGAAGATGACGACGAAGACTTTTAATTATTTTTACTTAACTAATTTTTTTTAATTGTTATAACCCTTGTATTTTTTTTTATAAATATTTTTCAAACTAATAACAAGGAATAAAATTTTAATTGTTATTTGATACTTATTTGTGTTAATTAATTATTCATAGTAGTTTTATTATTTATTGAGGTTATGAATAATATGTATATAAAATTATATGATATAAATATATAACATATTGCTAAATAATATATTTTTTCACAAATAAAAATATTAAATAATAATGCACGTAATAATAATAATTGTTATTACGTGCATATTAAAATGTACGTATAATTTCAAATTTACCGCGCAAATGAAAAGTTTGATCGACACTGAAATTCAAAAGTTTGTCCACCGGTAGCGCTGGAATCGAGTCTCTTATTTCGTGAAACGCACTATAGTCTCTGCTTTGCGTTGTAGAATGCATATCTTGATGCGAAGTACGATTTCACTGGCTTGTAATAATTGTTTAACAAACCTAATAGTGTGTCGTATGTCTGAACGTCTGGTTTGGCTGAAACGCATAAACTGAATAATATTTTGTGAACTTCCTCACTAATTGAAGATAGTAGTATAGCTCCCTTCTGGACTTCGTTACTTATTCCGTTTGCAATGAAAAAATTTGTAAGTCTTGATTCAAATATTGTTATGTCGTTTCCAGATTCAAATGTTCCTGGTGAACCAATTATATTATGGAATTGAGTAATATTTTTGTTATCCTCACCCATTTTATAAATATTTTAATTTAATATGAGATGAGTTTTAAAATTTTTATCTTCGTCGCCAATTTGTTGTGTATTGTTAATATGAATAATAACACAAACGTATATTATAGTCTTTTATTGTGAAAAGTATAAAACGAACTGACGTACATATAAAATTGTCTACTTGCTAATGACCGATGGACAATCCCCACCGATCGTAATATGAGACTTATGATTATTATTATTAATATAAACATTTAGTATACAATGTAAATGCTGAATATGCAACAATGTCAAAAGAAACTATGTTTCCCATGTTAATAATCGTTCATGTACTTATAGTTACTCTGTTGCTATTGATAATGTGCAAATAAAAGTTTGTAGAAAATGTATTCTAAACACATTGAATAGGTATATATAAAAAGCTGCTAAGGTATACTTGAGATCATAAGTCTGACTTATTTTCTACTAAGCCAGATAATAGAGGTAGACAACCTCCAAAATATAAAACACCACTTATCCAAATGGAGTATGTTGATAAATGTATTGAAAAGTTGCCAGCGGTTCCATTGCATTACTGCAGAAGTTCAAGCAATACAAAATACATAACTAATGATTTCCAAATTTTAGAACATGTATGCAGGGTTTATTTAGAAGATTGTAAATAAAATAATGTTTTAGCTGTTATTAGCCTTTTCAGTGCCCATGACACACCGGTGCGTTATTACAAAACACAATCCACACGCCCATGACGCACCCGTGCGTTTCATATGATTGTTCAATATATAATATTGATAAGAATATTTGACTGGTACTGCCATCTAGTGCTCGTTTTGACGAATTCAGTGTTTTTTTTTTTTTTTTTTTTATCACAATTTTCAAAGATTTTATTGAGGAGATAATCAGTTTTTTCTTATAAGGGGTTATCAAACTTTTGTTTTTATAAAATATGTTTGTTTATTATTTTTACTAATGAATAATATTGTAATTTTCATTTTTAAATTTTTGATTCTGGCGACATTGGTTTAATTTTTGTTGTTTATTTCAACTAATAAATTGAATAATTATTGATTCATTATGTCTCGTGGTATGAACGATGATGAAATATTAACTGAATTAGATGAACTTTTAGCAAATGCGGAATCTGACGACGAATTTGAAATTGATGGTAAATATTTTGATTATTATTATTTTCTTATTTACAATAAGGGAATAAGTTACAGGTAGTCATCATAAAATCATTATAATAATGATTGCTTTAGTAATTATTACTTGTATTTATAAAAGGCAATAAAGTATATCCTACATATTATTGTAGTGTAATACTGGTAAATAATACTGTTATTCTAGTTAATTTATTTTTTTTATATATTTACATAGATATGTTTCCACATGATGACATATAAACTTTGGATACTCAGTGTGATGACGATGAAACATTTGAAATGGATATTGAACCAGTTCAATCGCCTACTACATCAGATATACAACCAATTACTTGTACTCAAAGATCAATTAAAAATGTAAAAAAAAAAACTAAAAGTAAAAACTAAACCAAAAGCAAGAGGTAGATTGACTACACCAAATTTCAAATGGAAAAGAGGACCATTTCAACCCAAAATTCATCAGTTTGACCCAAGTGTAAGTGGTATAAAAAAAATTGAGTTTGATCTCAATGAAAATTCACCGATTATTGATTTTTTTGAATCATTTTTTACACCATCACGATACAACATCTGAGGAAATGTATCTGTTTACTGCTATAAACATGCTAATGGCTAGGAACAAAAAACTAGGACTTCGTGAATACTGGTCAACTGATTCATTACTTTATACACCTATATTTGGTCAAATTATGAGTAGAAACAGATTTCAGATTCTACTTCGGTATCTCCACTTTACCAACAATGATCATCAAGTAGCTGGTGATAGACTGTACAAAATACAAATGGTACTAACTGAAGTCAAAAAAAATTTCCGAGATGCTATGGTTAAATTTCAAAACCTTGTAATTGATGAAAGTCTACTTTTGTGGAAAGGTAGGCTCTCTTTCAAGCAATTTATTCGCACTAAAAGACATCGTTTTGGTATAAAATTCTTTATACTATATGACGTAGAAACCGATTTTATATTAGATTTCATTATATATACTGGAAAAACTACAGATATAAAAGCCTGTGATATAAATCTTGGACAATCTGGAGCTATAGTATGTACATTGTTGGAAGGATATTTGAAAAAAGGTCGAACATTATTCACTGATAATTGGTATACTTCACTATTACTTTCCACCTATCTACATAAAAATAAAACTAACAGTTGTGGGACTGTCCGAAAAACTCGAAGAGGAATGCCAGGGCTCAAAAATAAACTTAAAGTTGGTGAAACACAAAGTTTGCATACTACTAAAATGTTAGCAATAAGATGCTTGGACATGGTTGGATTATTTCGATGACGAAACTACGGCAGATGTGTCCCACGCGCCTCGTCACACTGAGAGGTGACCTGGGGTGGCCCGCGAGATCACTGGATTTGAGCATTTGCGATTTTTTCCTGTGGGACTACCTCAAGGAAAAGGTCTTCAAACACCGTCCTCACACTTTGGAAGAACTGAAGACCCGAATTAGAGAGGAAATCGCCTCGATTCCGGTCGATATGTGCCAGAAGGTGGTGGAAAACTTCAAAAACACCTCCATCAATGCATCGCTGCTGGAGGTCATTATCTTGCTGATGTGATCTTCAAAACTTAAATAAAAAAAATGGGATGTACTACTGAACCAAATAAAACAAACCGCATTTTTTTTTTAATACTCCTTCAAAGCTACACTGTTTGTTTTGCGCCATCCTGTATTATGGAAATGAGTTATATTTTTGTTATCCACACCCATTTTATAAGTATTTTAGTTTAATACGAGATGAGTTAAAAAAAAATTCTTCATTTACAGTTTGTTGATTAGTTGCATTGATATGAATGCAATAATTAAACGTTAATCAGTATAACTGCAGTTTATAGGTATGAATGATTATAACGTGTTTATTGTAGAAACAACATAAGTAAACTGAATATCGTGCAAGGCAAACACGTCGCGTCTGGTAGGATAACCCCCCACCATATATATATATATATATAAACATAATTTAATACGTAACAGGAGGCCTTGGTTATAGGGTTTTTTCTGCCATCAAGCCCAGACCCATTAACAGACAATACTAAGTTTCACTTGGAAATGGCTCAATTATCACCAACATGTCATTTACCGATTTTTTAATCATTTACAAACTCCAGCCAAACTTCTACAAGCTTTTGGGCTTTATCAAATATGGGGTCATCCTACTATCGATCAAATAGAAGGATTTGACAAATTGAAGTCAGTGGCATGTAAACCACGGGCGATTGACAAGGAAATGATAAAACTGACAACTAACAAATGGAGAGAATATTTTTGCACTAATTATTATACGAGGCATAAAAAATGGCCCAGTATGACAATTCTTGATGATTCTACGTTGGAGAGAATGGGAGGACTAAGTTATTTATTGAATCAATTGAGACAAGCAGCTGAGAACACCGGGAGTGTTAAATTGGGAATTTATAAAATTTGAGAATCCTAACCTTTGATGTTCCTAGTAAGTTTGAATTGTCAGAAATGATCTCTGACCAATCAATGTCTCATGATGAATCCACTTTGAGGTACAGTTATCAGAATAAAGCGACCATAGGGGGTTTCTCATGAAAGATCCGTCATTATTCAATGGCTCATGAACAATTACAATGATCCTGTGGCGAACCAGTGCCTTCGCCACATACTCCCTCCCCATGTCGGTCGAGCTCCCTGCGTTGGCAACACCGCTCGGCCCTCCGCGTCGTTCGCGACCGCGAAGTGTCGGGCGGCCGCCAACGGTCTCTCGCTCGGCAACCGTCAACCGACGTACACGACACCGTCTCGAATACCGCCGCCATCTTTTTGCCACTGGCAAAAGTACTCAGCAACACGACCGCAGGTCTCCCTCGAGTACACGGCCCGTAACACACTCTCATCGCGTAAAGAACCCGACCCGTGCGTCGGAACAGAACATCGCTGTTAGTGACCGGCATGGCCTCATCTCACCTTGTAATATTTACGTCCGTCTAATTACAATAAATATTTATCAACTTCAAGCCGTCTCAGAGCACATTTATTTCGTACCTTGCGTATGTTGGCCGCGTAAGTTGTTACAACGCTAAAACCTACGCGCGCCACAATCCTATAACATTTTTGAGAGACATCGATGAAAATGGATTCGGACCTGAGGAAGTTGTGGTTGGGGTTCACCCGAAAGAAAGCTATGTTCACAAGGTAGATATTTCGGATTATTAACTCTTAAAAAACACCTATGTTGTTGTCTCTGAGGCTTTGTTGGCAGAGAACATTCTCCTTTATTTTCCCGAAATCACAATGATCATGGAGGCGATTTCCCTCAACAATAGGATGTTTCAGAACACCAAAGGACAATCATTCTCACAATTTTCTAAAGACAAATATTGCTCCATAGTAGTCAATATGGATTTCAACAAATGGAATAGTTTCATGAGAAGAGAAGAAACAGATGGAATTTTCTCTGATTTTGGCAATTTATTTGGTTTCAATAGAGTTTTTACCAGAACTCAAGGCATGTTTAAACTGCCTACATTATAAATTGCAGATGGGACTTTCACACCTAAATTTGATTGTGGCACAGGCATCATGCAAGAAAGTGATTATTCTTGGAGAGGACATATCGGTGGGATAGAAGAACTGAGACAAAATGGTTGGACCATATTTACTGTGACCATACATAAATTGATTGCTGAAGAGTTTGACATAAACTGCCAATTGATGGGACAGGGTGATAATCAAGTGTTAATTTGTAAGTATCCTAAAAATAGCTCACACACCAGACAAATTCATGAAGAATTTATAGATAGTTTAGAGCTCATACTTAAAAAAATAGGGCCGCCTTTAAAGGCGCGTGAAACCTGGATGTCAAGTGTCTTCTTCATATATGGGAAAAATCCGATATATAAAGGAAATCGACCCACCAATGAACAATTTCAGAATTTGGAGTCAACACCATCTTCTATTGCGGCTAATACCTCTTCAGCATCCATTATGAATTAAGACCAGGTGATACCATATTTGACAGCCTATTTGAAAGCAAAGGGGCCATTAAATTGCATCTCATTCATTGTTTTTATGGGAGCCCGATGAATCTCTTAAATAAATAGGAAACGATGAAATTACCAGAAAGAAGGAAAAGCCAAAAATTACGAATTATTAAAGAAGATTTAAGACATTTGTTCGGGAGACTGGACCTACTGTACTCATTACTTTGTTATCATATTCTTGTTAGTTAGGAGGATTTCCAATAACACAAAAGGTAGACTTGATCAGTCATGGCTTTCCTTATAATGTAGGATTGAATATTTGGGAACTCAAGACTTTATTTGAAAACACAAAGAAACCTAGTTCAAATATATTGAAAATATTATTATTTTCAAAATACTGTGTGGGTTGTTTTCTCTCTCTGACTCACGCGGTATCAATTTTATATTTATTGTTATTTGACTTTGTATTCGATTTTCAAAATAAACAAAAACATGTTGTAAATTTAAATTGTTTAGAGAAAATATTTAGACAAATCGATATGTCATTCCCTCAAAAATATTAGTCTCTTTTTTTTTGTTATGTGTGATTCTACTCTAAGATTACTTAGGAGGGTACCATCGCTGGATGATTTCCCTCATCTTGTGTTTCATGTGTTATTATTTTGTATGTATATAGTGTTATGTCAGTCATCCATTTTACTTATTGTGTTACGTAATACAGATTGTAAAATTTCTAAAATAAATGAAAAAAAAAAAGATTACTTAAAAACATAGAAAAAATTATTCTGCTTAAATGCGTTACGTCCATATGTTGCGCGTGGGCCAGAGAGAGGAAATAAATAGTGCGCTGACATCCTCTTAAGTATACAATAATAGTGGTTTTAAAAAAAAAAAAATATTCAAACAATACTTGAAGGTTTTGGCAATACATTTTCAATCGACCAAAGAAATATATGGAAAAGTGTTACTGAAACTGCCAACTTGTCAATGATTTGATAAATCGTATTCTTAGTTTGAAAATTGATGGTGACATACGTTTGGATCAATCAATACTAGAGATTAATGTACAATTTATTTCTGATAAAAGTACCCATGTTGTAAAAACACTAGCAATAATATTGTACTTACAGAATCTCATTAGTTACTAAAAAAGTATGATATTAAACAACAACAAATATTGACAATTACTAGCGATAATGCACGTAATATGGTTAAAATGGTAGAATGTATGAGTAATATTGAAAGAGTGAAGACCATTTTCATAAAGTATCTTGACATAAAAACAATTGGATAGCATCGTAATAAGTAGATGCTGCAAATGGTACCCGCCGTTTTTCCCGAATGAACTTTTTCCCGAATGGTATTTTGCCCGAAAATCCAAAAACCCGAAACCTTTTTTCCCGACGGTTATTGTTCCCGAAATAAAAGTTGGCGTATTTTCTATGTATTATATTTTATACCTCTATAAGATAAAGATAGTATTTACGAAACAGTACGGGTATTTTACCTTTATCGCAATTTGTGTATTGTGTATAATATATATATATATATACTATTACTATCATTGCCACACGAACATTTAATTGATTTGTAGTGTACACCTATAATCTATATCATCGAGCGCTTGTCACGCGCTTTATCATTCGCGTACTATTAGTTGTCGTAATTCCACAGAATAACCAGAATGGACACACGCTGAGCACTCAAAAATCTGTTCAACTTTGTGGAATATCAGTGTATCCATGTATATAATAAAAATGTAAAATTCTTTCTGTCTGGTCACACTGATAAGGGTTTGTTTACTAACTTTCGACATCAGCTGTCCATATATCTGCGATTGTTTACAAAACATCAGTTTGACTTTTGCGCTCTTATTTGAAATTAATATTTTAATTATTTTATTAATTAAGAAATTAAATCAAATTAATCGTAATTTTTGTTTTTTAAATGTATTCGGGAGGAAATAGATGTTGCTTGCTGTACTGCACCAGCATTTCTTCCTCAAAAATTGAAGGAACAAAATTCCATAGATTTCCGAAGGATCTTGCAAGGTAAGCAATATTAATTAGTTATTGGAAGTTAAATCAAAAAGCAAATTCATCAAATGCTATTTTATTTCTATGTGTATTATATTTAATATTATACATATATTTGTTTTAACCAAATTTAGATGTGACGTTTGGATTGAAAAATGTGGTCCAATAAATTTACCTTCTATTGAACCTATAGTTTTGTACAAAAACTATAGAATATGTTCCTTACATTTTGAGGATAAAATGTATATAAATGCTGAAAAGTCAAGGCTCTCAATTAACGCAATACCAACGTTGTTTAAAGGTAAGCATCATTATTCATTGTTTACTTGTATACCTAGTGTACACTGGCTAGCGTTGTGCAAAGCTGGTCACTACCTAATTAGAAAGTAAAAATTAAGTAATTTGTAATTATTATTTTTTTTTAACTAGGTAACATTGTAGAAAATGAAATATCATCCTTACATAATAGTGAAGAACTGATACCGTTAAATGACCAATTTGCAATTGACGACCCTCCATCTTGTTCGACACCTCTTGCTTCTCAATCTTGTTCAATACTACGTATGTTACAGCTTATTTTAAATGTTTCTACTGTATTTGCAGATCAGCCTAATCCTATTATAATAACTAAGAATCTATTATTCTTTGTTTTAGGTTCAATCAGTGTTGATTCATATGACGCTTCTACCTCTGTTGAAACATCTTCGTCAAGTGTTCAAACACCAAACTTTTTGTCTTCAGGAACACCACGAAAACGGGTACTTCGACATAGACTTACCAATGCTCTCAACACTGTAACAGAATTAAAAAATCAACTACAACATACAACCACAATTAAATACTGCATGCAAGTTTGTAAACAACACTTACCACCATCAATTTTCTTAATAGTAGAGAATAATTTTCAAAACAAAGACAAGTCACAGCGCGGCCAACGATATTCCAAGCAGATAAAGCAATTTGCACTAACAATTTATTTCATCAGCCCCGGTGTGTTTAATTTTCTTCAAAAATCATTGTCTCTTCCAACTGTTCGGACCTTAAGGAGAGTCACTGAGCAATATGATTTACAACCCGGACTAAATGATTTTCTATTTGACTTCTTAGAATTCAAAATCAGCACCTTTAAACCTGAAGCCTTAGATTGCTTTTTATGTGCAAACGAAATGTCTTTGAAAACAAATTTGTTTTACAATGTTTCTAAAGACCAAATTATTGGCTTTAACCAATCTGGTGCATTTAGAACTTACGAGCCAGCTAAATATGCTCTTGTTCTAATGATCAGAGGAATCAACAGCAATTGGAAGCAGCCTATTGCATATTATCTTGTTTCCAACAGCTGTTCTGGCACTGATCTGAACCTCATAATTTTTTCAACTATACGCAGACTTCGAAGTATTAAACTGAATGTGAAATCATTCATCACTGATCAAGGTTCAAATTTTATTAAATTTTCCAATTCCAATCATGTCACTCCTGAAGAACCATTTTTTGAAGTGGATGAAGAAAAAGTGATTTATATTTTTGACCCACCTCACTTATTAAAGTCAACAAGGAACATGTTTTTTAAACATATGATAGAAATCAATGATGAAGTGGTGGACAAAAAATATTTGGATATCTTTTACAACTATGATAATAAATGTAATCTTCGAATGGCACCAAAACTAACTTACTTTCATATTCACCCCGGTCCATTCGATAAGATGAAAGTTCGTTTAGCAGCCCAAGTATTTAGTGTGGACTATGCAAATTGCCAAAAAACTATAGACAAATCGTTTCTATTATCTTTTTTTAAATCATATTCTTCAAACAATGACTCTAATTTTGGTAAATTACTAATGCCCCACAATGATTTTTATAATTATATACTTAAGTTAGAAAATATTTTTATTGAACAGTTTCCAATAATTGCCATAAGAGATAATGTTGGTTATCTTTTAAATGATTTTCTATGTAATGTACGTTTTAATCATCCATGTGAGTTATTTAATAAGCAATTTCTTATGAAATTATTTATTCGTTTTAGAATTTTTTATAGTGTTAAATTTTTAAATAGAACAATGTTATCTGAAACTAAACGTAAAAATAGGAAATTATCAATTCTAAAACATTTATAATTAATATTATTAAATTTTGTGTCATATTTTACCATTTTATACAACTTTTTATAATTAATTGACTAAAAAAATTACTAATATGTATAAAGGTATCTACCGTATAAGTACCTACTTAATATTATACAATACACATTTTTTATTTTTGTATATATGTACCTAGGTAGTTGTAACTTGTAAATATATTATATACATGTAATTGTAATAAATTTGTTTAAACCTACAATGTATTTTGAGATTTATTTGTTCAATGCACCTATGATCTAAAATATATATTTCATGATCTACACTTACCTATGCTAGACAAAAAATGTTATGTTATTAATTTAAAATATACATTTTATAATTCAAATAAAAATTAACTAACACAGAAATTGAAAAATCAGTTATTCACTTTACAGAGTACAGACTTCATATTTTGGAACATAAACACAAAAGACACTGAGGCGAGTAAGCAAGTTGCAAACTTGCAACTTACAACTTTATTACTTATTAGGTTAGGCTAAAGCACAATTATAAAGATTCTTTATAATCGTCGGCTAAAGGTAATTACTAATTGCCTCTGTTCAGGGAATATCAGTCGCGCTAGAAACAAAGAATAATGGGAATTATCTTTCTACCGGCAGCACTGATATTCCACCAGGTGTTGCAAATCTGTGCCCCATAAGAACCCATGTTAAACTGAAAAGGTGTCTCTTCTGGTTATTCTGTGGTAATACTCTCATTTTCATTTTCAGTGCGTTATATTGTATAAGCTTTTTTTAATTTTATTTTACTTCACCATCATGGCTGAAATTAAAATTTTGGGTGAAACAAAGTTAGTTTATGGTGGTTTTATATACTTGCGGTCAAAACGAGGGATTCATCCACGTTATCCGCCAAAAATTTGGAATCAGTACCAAGCAGTTCTAACTGGTTCGCATAAGACCAACAACGTAAGCGAGGGGTGGTACAATCGCTTCCAGCTTGTCGTTGGAAAACATCATCCTGACCTTTTCTCTGCTCTCGGCGAGTTCCAAAAAGAACAAGGTGATGTAGAGATAATGATCTCAGAGCTGAGTCTAGGGCGAAAAGTAAGAGCTCAGCCAAAAAGAAAATGGCGAGACTTTCAGATGCGAATTATGGCCATTACTGCTGACTTTAATACATACCAAGAATTAGATTTTCTGAAGGCAATCGCGCATAATATTGTTTTATGAAATTATTTTGTATTTTGTTTTTTTTTTATTATTGGTCAATTTATATGTATCACTACAGTGTACTTAAATTAATTAATTTTTATATTTCATACGTATTATAATTTAATTATTTCAAAATATTTTATTACACTACATGATTTATTATATTATTATTAATTTTACCAATTAATTTTTATATTTTATACGTTTTATTATTTATAGACTTTGAAATATTTAACATTAGGTACATTACATAATTTATTATATTATTATTACTTGTATTAATTTATTTTTATTTTTATATGTATTATAATTTATATTCGGGAAAAAAGGTTTTGGGTTTTCGGATTTTCGGGTAAAATACCATTCGGGAAAAAGTTCATTCGGGAATTTTGATTCGGGCAAAATACCGGTAACCGCTGCAAATATTATGTAGGTAATCAAACGTTTTCCTAAACGTTTGACATAATCGATGGTGTATCATCGTCCATCGATTACTACCAAGTGTACTAATAGTACTACCAAGGTAATAATTATATTGTTGTTAACAATTTATAAAATGTTCAAATTTTATATCTAAGGATTGAAAATTTTAAACATGGTTCCATGTAAATAGGTTGTGTATTATAAATTACTTTATTCACAATAATATTATCAAATATACTTAGTAATATTATAGGCTGACTGACCGTTTCGCTCAGAATCTTTTTTCTTATACAATGATAATATATCATTGAACTCAAATTTATCACCATCCATTATGTGACCTACTTTTAACCTACTGTACAACAGAGTAACATCCACTTGCCCACCTTTTTAAATTTAAATTGTCAGTTAAACGGACATTTTCAGTTTTCAATTTTTTTAGTTTTTTTTTCTATAAATATCAGTAAAATTGTATTTGTTGGGTAAAAAAGCGTGAAAATTTATTGCAAATCTCCTGATATATTGTTACAATAACACTTGAAAAATATTAAAATACATAAGCACAATTTTTTTTATAAGCATTTAAAGTTCAAATTTTGACAAAATTTATCACATTTAAAATTTAATAATAATTATGTAGTTAAAAAGGTATAAAATGTTGAACTTTTATAGCTAAGGATTGAATATTTAAAACAAGATTCCACGTAAATAGGTTATATATAAATTACTTCATTCACCTTAGTATCATAAAATATACTTCGTAATATCATATGTTGACTGACCGTCTTCGCTCAGAATCGTTTTTCTTTTACAATGATATTATAACATTGAATTCAAATTTAACACCATCCATTACAGTAACCCAGTTGTAACCTAATGTACAGCAGAGCGACATCCACCTTTTAATTTTAATGTTCATAGAAATAAGACAATTTTTAATTTTTAATGTTTTATTATAAATAATATCAAATATGGCACATAATCCAGATCAATTCGTTTTGATTGACTTTATAACTTATGTTTGGGGGTATTATGCAATACACGAAATACGTTACTTCGAAGCTCTTAAGCATCAAACTTTTATGTTGGAAATGTTAGTCCGATATGATAATTTATAGCCCATTTGATTAATCATAGAGGTCTTTAATACTCGCATTGCATAACTGCTATATATTTTAATTTTTAGACGGTAGCGATTGGAAGGAGACCGATAGCGACTTTCGAGGAGCAGACGGATGACCTAACGAGTCAATTTATTTTGAGTTTTTTAAAGTTATGTTGTATAGTATGTATAGTGATAACACGTCTTGCTGCGCTTAAAGTAGTGTTGAGCGCATGTGTATAAACGTAAAATCGCAAACTTTGGCTGAAACTTCCAAAATAATCATTTCCGCAAAATAATTTTTACACCATCGTTTTAAACTCGTCGAAATACATAGGTTTCCGACCAAAAAAAATTAAAAATTCGCGTGGGCGCTAAACTAAAATTATGCCATCGTTTTTATGGTACTACACAACATATTATATGATGTTGTGTCCGCGGTAAGCCGGTCGTTATGTGTTGGTGGTACTCACTAAAAGAAAGAACAAAAAAAAAAATGCAACGCAGATCTCGTTTAGAATGCCGGTGTTATTATGGTGTAAAAGAAACAAAGCGTTGTTGGATACTGTGTGACAAAAATGCCGAATCGATGACAGTAGTCGCTGGCATAGTCGCGTTGTCGGTGAACGAGAGAGATTCCGCCGGCACCCAGTACTCGTCCAGTGCGACTTGTCTTCCCGTCCCGCCTTGTGCCTGTGTAGCGAACTGGGAGAGTCGACGGTGTCGGGACAGAAAAGAGATTAATACGCACCGTCGTAGGCCGTGGTGGCGGTTGGTAAAGTGTTGTGATTTGCTCAGATCAGATACGCGCTCTGGTGGTATATATTTTAACTAGAGCAACTAGGCAACCTGAAAACAGTCGAAATGTCGACTATAAAAAAAAAAATAATCCGTTCCACGAGAGAGTGCGACCGCTATGCTATCGAAATGAATTAGCTCCGACGTCGCGGGGCTAAATTTCCCGCACCATGTGGTGTCCGCTCGCTGTATACAGCGGCTCAAGTAATGCACCACAAATATTAACCTCGACTAACCATTATAATATAATACAGTGTGTTTCCTTTTAATATTCAAATATTCAACATATTCCAATCCACTGACCTCGGATTGTTATGGGATTTTCGGAAGGAGTTAAGGAATACATAAATACACATTTTTTGATGATTTTCAAATGTTTATATCATTCAGTATGCACTTGCACAATACAACTTGCTATTTTTTTCAGTAATTTTGATCTCTTAACCATGGCTCTAAACCCAAAATTGACTGATTGACAATGAGCAAATATTTTAATTTAAATTATTGAGTTTTTCAACCATTATCCTATTATTTTACAAAATAAACCTATTTTTTTCACTCATATTTAACATGTTTTTAGACATTAAGAGAAGATCTTATGCATACGTTGCCTCTATCTTACACACGTTTGACATACCAAATTTTAGTTCACCAGTTTCAATAGTGTGCTCAGTGTTGTTAGTTTTGATATTAGAGTAAATCGACCAATTATCAAACTTTTAGGTAAGAACGTTATCTGTGTCCTCTCGTTGTTTTTTTACAATATTTTGAATTTTAATTGAGTTATGAGAATTTACAAGTATTAATATTTTACATACTCATAACAAACTTATAAATTAAAATATCGAACACAGATAATGTTCTTATCAATCTTATCTATAAAAGTTTAATGATAGATCGATTCACTCTAATATCAATACATCATACTATTGAAACTGATGAACGAATATTTGAGATGTCGAACGAGTGTAAGGCGGAGACAAAATATGCATGTGCGACGTCCTCTTAAATAAATAATTTTTAATACTTATTTGTCATGAAGTATACGTTTACCTCAATCTTTTTAAGAACTAGGAAAAATGTGAACAAATTAACACAGCATTTATAGTTTCTATGATTTATTAAAAATATTAATTAATATCAATACCTATCTTAAAAATTGTTCAAAATTTAGGCCATCATTCTCCATGAATGACTGCAGACAGAGCATTACTTCCCTTTGAGTAGCAGCTAAAATTTGTTCTCTTTGAAGTTCTGCATAAGCATTTACAATTTTATCTATGAAGTCCTGAACATTTAAAGGTGGAGTTGAATAGACAAAAATTCCGTATATTTCCGTCAAAAATTCCAAATATCTTCTCCCAGTAAGCGTACCATCAAAAATATTATGGACCGAGGATTTTTCCATCGGGTAACCCACACCAAACGTTACTTCCCCAAACTGTTTGGTTATCTATCAGTAGTTCAGTATGGATTGTTATCTGCCCAATAGCTGTTATTTTGTTTGTTAATTACCCCATTATTGGTAAATTTTGATTCGTCGGTCCAACAGATATACCGTAATAATTTCCTACGCTGAGCGTCACCGGGTACTAACTTTTGTACTAAATTAGACCTATTAGGTTGTAATTTATTTTTTTTTCAAAATATTATGGATTTTTTTACAAGAAATTCCAATTTCTTTACTTAAATGCCTAATGGAAGACCGTTTAAATGCACGTAAGCCAATACCTGTAATTCTTCTATTTTGTTGGCCTCTCTATCAAACTCTCTTCGATTTAGCCGATTATCTCCCTGTCTTGTGGTAGCTCACCACTATTTCTTAAAAACGATTCAACTCGAATAAAATAATTATGAGAAGGGTGATATCGATCAGGATATCGTTCTGCATACAATCTAGCACTTAGCAGCTGCTCGAGATTCAAGCTGCATTCACCATAAACTAACTATTGAAATTGTAATAATACGTATCACATACGAGTTATTAACTGGTTATGCATTTTAATAACCACGTTTAATCGAATGCTATATCTTATTATTAATTTATAATATTAATTAATTTATAATTATTAATTTGGCAGAAATAATTTAGTAATGATGTCATTAATATAGAAACATTTAGACACATAATGCATGTTATTCTTAGCGCACGATAGTTGATAAGTAAAATTTTATTTATTTAACAAAACTAAAATGAAATAATTTTTAGAGATTACCAGTAATCTAGGTAGTTATTATTTCTATAAATTATTTTTATTTTAAACGATATTATTATTGATATTCTTTACCAAATAAAACGGTATAATGACCTGTCTAAAAAGAAAAAGGTAAATTGCACGGAAATTCATAATATTTTCGGATGATAAATTGTTGAAAAAATCAATAATTTAAATTAAAACATTTGCTCGTTGTTATTCAGTCAATTTCGGTGTTAGAGCCATGGTTAAGAGGTTAAAATAATAAAAAGACTTAAAAAATTTGGTCTGCCGAATTTGATATTTAAAACACTGTTGCCATTCAAAAAATAGCAAGTTGTATTGCACTTGCGCACACTGAAAGATATAAACATTTGAAAATATTTTTTTATGTATTCCTTATAACTCGTCCCGAAAACCCCATAAGAATTCGAGGTTACTGGATTGAAATATGTCGTGTTACATTTAAATGAAAAACACACTGTATATCAGTATACGAGTTATTTTTTATGAAATAAGTATTATTTCTTTTTATTATTACTTTTAGATTCTGAGTGAAACGATGAATGTATTGATTTTACAATGATGTGTGTTTTTATATTTTTTTATTTTTGTGTCTGTGTACACGATAAGTGGTCGAAATAATTCTTCGATTTTCAACTTCAGTATCTTGTTCGATTGGAAAGTGAACAGTGGCGTAGCGTGTGCGTATGCTGTGTATGCACAGCATACACTTCACAAATTGAAAAAATATTTATTTTTTATATTAATAATTTAATATGTTTATAAAAAAATGTTTGATTGTATTAATTTAATATTTTATAATATTATAATATTTTCTATATTTTCTTCTAAGTTCATTAGGATTGATTAATCCGCAACACTACGGCCGCCTCGCGGTTTTGTCCGTTATATTTATATCTAATAGCTAGTACATGACGTTCATTACGTACGCAGTATGCACGCTGGCAATTGCATACGGGTACAGACATTTGGCGACAGCTATTTATATTTCTTATCGATAATATTAATAAACAAACATAGAATTCTGGCGGTCGTGTTTTCGTCACTCGTGTATACAGGATCAGTATTGCATACGCTATTGCATAGAGCCGTCTGTCGTATATTCTGCCGGCTATAAGTGCGTATTATTAATCGTATATTATAAGACAGTGTGACATATCGTTTTAAATTAAAACTATTTAAACTAAATAAACAATAATGAATACAAATAATACAATATGTAAGGGTGCAATTGAAAAATTATTTTTAAAGCCTTTCAGTTCACTCAATTTTGATGAAAAAAAAAATATAATTGAGTTAGGAAGACCCACACCAAAATTACCTGATTTAACGACAATATCAAAAAATTATGTTCGAACATTTAAATATGAGTATTACAGTACATATAAGTGGTTATCGGGTTGTAAAAAAACAAATAAGCTATATTGTTGGCCTTGTGTTATTTTTTCTCGCGAAGAAAATGTTTGGACCAAATATGGTTTCAACGATCTTAATAGTTTTCATCATTTAAAAAGTCTTCACGAAGCCTCTAAAAATCACATACAATGCTTAATAGATTTAACTAAATTTGGTAAAATAAGAATAGATACTTGTTTGAGTGAAGCTTTTAGAAAAAAATATCGAAAAACATAATATTACAGTTAAAAATAATAGATACATATTAAGCAGTATGATAGATCCAACGTGTTTTTTAGCTCAGCAGGAATTGGCATTTAGAGGCCACGACGAGTCAGATTCATCTGTTAATAGGGGTAATTATGTTGAACTTATTTACTTAATGGCCCAGCGTGATGAGTTGTTAAAAACACATCTTGCAACGTCCACTATATTTACTGGTTTATCTGGGGACATTTAAAATGACTTGATTCAATCAATTTCAAATGTTCTTCTTAAACAAATTGAAAATGAAATACGCAATACTCCGTTTGTTGCAATAATTATGGACGAGACAACTGATATTGTTTCAAAGTCACAGTTATCAACAGTGTTGCGTTTGTTAATACCATAGATGGTTACGAAGTTGTCGAGAGATTTTTGGGATTTACTGATGTTAGTGAAGATCGATCAGCGAAAGCATTATCAGAGCATGTATTTATTTTATTTCAAAGTATGCATGTGAAGAAAAATTAATAGCCCAAACGTATGATGGGGCAGCTGTCATGTCAGGGCAACATAATGGTTTACAATCGCTAGTGCGTTCGAAGTATGAAAATGCTATTTTTGTACATTGCTATGCACTTAAATAAAATCTTGTCTTAAAACAGTCAGTTGAGTATATTAAAGATTGTAAAATATTTTTTTCAACCCTTTCTGGTTTATCGTCTTTTTTTTCAAAATCTACCAAACGAGTACATGCACTTGACAATGTAGTTAAAAAACGTTTTCCATCAGTAGCTCCAACAAGATGGAATTACAATAGTCGTCTTATTGAAATGATGGTTGAACATAAACTAGATGTTATAAATCTAATGGAATCAATCATAGAGAATGCCCAAAATTGGGATTCGGAAACATTGTCTTCTGCTAAAGGGTATGTGGAAATTCTTCAAAGTTTTGATTTCAATTTTTTTCTTAAATTATTTTCAATCATTTTACCACAAGCAACGATTATTTTTGATATTTTACAAAAAAAAATTTTCGGTGAACTTTCGGTTGTCTACTCGACCGAAGAATTTCAAAAACCTAATGTTCACGATCTCTTAATTTATTTAAAAACCACAAATTTAGACGAAAACTTACCACAAGCAACAAAATTTATTTCATTTATACTAACTATTCCAGCTACTAGTGCATCAGCAGAACGTTCATTCTCGGCCCTTAAAAGGATTAAGAATTCAACAAGAAATTCCCAAGAACAAAATCGTCTTTCATCATTATCAATGCTGTCAATAGAAAAAAAATTATTGGTAGAGTTGAAAAAAAAATCTACGTTTCATGATGAAGTAATCAAAGCTTTCCTTACTAAAAATAGAAGAATTGATTTAATATATAAGTAATTTTGTAGTTAATAATTTTATTATTTTTAAAAAGTGATTTATTTTTTGTTTATTAAATATAATATTGTGCTATTATAAGGTAATATATATTAAAAATTAGGTAAAACTTTGTATGTTTCAAGTTTTATATTAAGATAAGTGTAGGGCCAAATGTAAACTCCTACACGAATAACCTTTTTACCTGAATCATCATTAAATGTAAACTCCTACACTAATAACCTTTTAAAATTTTTACCTGAAAATCAAAGATATTGTAATCTCCTACATAGACATTTTTCCCTTTAAAAAATAGGGTAATATTACTTAAATTCACAATTTTAAAGTTAAAAAGCTCAAAATTATCATAACTTGAAAAAAATAAATATACATTATTTAATGAACAAACGCTTGAATAGAGCTTGTTTGTACGCTGTATGATAATTCTTGAAGGTTAGATTATATCCATATTATATACTATACTATACGTTCATATCGGCTGCACTTGCAGTACAAAATGTTTTAAATAGATCAGCGATATGGCATCGAATATTGTTGAATAACGATAAAACAAGTCATAAAAATATACGTAAATGATTATGAATTAGTATTGTTTTATTGAATTTTTTATTATTTTTTTTCAAAAATTTTTTTTTTAAACGTACCTATGTGATTTTGACTATTGTTTTATTATATTTTTCAAATAATTTTTGTTTTAGGATTAAATGATTATGACTATTATTTTATTAACACTTTTATTATCTATATTTTAAAAATTTTGTTTTAAACGTAAATGATAATGATTATTCAGATTATTGTGTTATTAACATTTTTGTTATATTTTTCAAACCATTTTTATTTTATGTGTTAATATATTGCAAGACTGATATTTTTTACAGCAATACGAGCGGTATTAATTTTTTGTAGGAGTTAACACTATCTTTTATAGGAGTTAACACTATCTTTTGTAGGAGTTAACACTATCTTTGGTAGGAGATAACACTACATTTGTAGGAGTTTACCATTCCCCAAGTGTAGGGGGTGTGGGGGCTATGCCCCCCACGATTTTATTAACTTACAACTTCAATGCATACACTAAGCTGAAGCGCACGCTACGCCTCTGAAAATGAATATGGTTGGTGCATGGGGAGGTCAAAATTTAAAATTCCCAGTAATTTCCAAAAGAGCCAAGAAAAATTAAGGAAAAACGGGAATTTTTACGCAAAATCGATTTTTCACAAAATTGAATTTGGTTTTTGGTGTAACTTTAAAACAAATGACTGTAGATACATGGAATTTTCACTGGTTGTTTATATTTGCATTTTCTATACAAATAGAAGATAGTTCTGTCCTGACTGTGACAGAGGTAAGACGTGTGTTCTTGCTTCGTACTAAAATTAATTTTATCTATACCGGTTAATTTATTAGTTTATATAGTATATATATATACATTTTTGCGAAAGTCTTCGTTTCTACTCATACGCTAGTATATTATCTTATTTTTGTTTCGTCTATTGATCGATATCTTATCTAATTTTATTGTGCCAATACTTATTACGATTATAGATAATTCCGTTAGAATGTGTGAAATGCTGTGATGCATTAACGAAAAGTGAATCTATGGAATGTTCGATTTGTAATAATGTGGCACATTACTATTATGTGGGATGTACGGAAACGAATTTTAATAGAATGACTAATAATACTAAATCGAAATTTACTTGTTCAAACTGCTCAAAAGTTAATCAAAAATCTCAAAAATCAAATGAATCAGTGTTACAGAATCCGAAGTCTGTAGAAAAAAACATTGAAGAGCTTATGAAATCAGTTTTATTTTCGAGCTCGCCGTTCGACAATTTTAATGAAAAAATTAATAGTGTTATTATAGAATTGAAAACTATTAAATTAGAAAATGAGAAAATTATTAATGAAAATAAACGTTTATCCGAAGAAGTTACTATATTAAAACACAAAATTGATTCAATTGAACAGCACAATCTTGGTATAACAGTAGAATTAACAGGCATACCTAAAACTCAAAATGAATATTGTGTTTCCATTATTGCAGAAATTGGTAAAAAAACAAATACGGAACTGAATATTATCGAAGCCTACAGAATTCATTCTACTATGTCCAAACAAAATATAATAGTAGCTAAACTAACTACATTTGAAATGCGGAAAAATTTAATACGTAATGTTAAATCGTTGAAGGTAACTGCGGATATGGGAAATAGTAAATGGGCAAAGGATAAGGTGTTCATTAATGAGCGGCTACCTAAATTAAAAAGGATGCTTTTATCTCAAACCGGGTTAGAGGCTAAAAGTAAACAATATAAATTTATATGGATATCTAAATCCGATATTCTGGTGAGGAAAAATGACAATTCAAATATTATAAAAATCAGATCATCTGAAGACGTTGATAAGCTTTGATTAGTTAATATTTATAATGTTAAAATATCTTTAAATTAATAAATTAATTTTCAATGAATAATAATAATACGCTAATTGTAGATAATATTTTAAATTCTATTTATGTTGACTCTTTAGTAGATATACCTTTGTCTAATGATAGTTTCTCCGTTTTTCAAATTAATATAAGTAGGTAGTATTAAGGACTATTTTAATGATGTTGTAACCTTATTAGGCTCAGTAAATAATCTTTTTAGTGTTATTGTACTATGTGAAACCTGGCTTCTGAATGATTTTGAATTTAAATTAAATGGCTATAAAACTATTAATTCGTTAGGAACATTAAATAAATGTGATGGCGTAACTGTATTAGTAAGAGAATCTTTAAACATAATAACAGTTAATACACAAGTATTAAAAAATTGCAATTCATTACACATTACTCTTAAAATAAATAATTTATTCCATCTATTTTGTATTTATAGATCTCCTAATGATAATATTGATAACTTTACCAATAATTTAGAATTATTCTTATCTAGTTTGTATAAAAAAAATGTACATAACATTATCTGTGGAGATATTAATATTAAAAAAATGAATATTATTAATAAAATTACAAATAAAGATGGTATTATCGTTGAATCTAAAACTGAAATTTGTAATGAGTTTAATGACTTTTTTATAAATGTAGGAAATAATTTAGAAATAGAACATATAAATTCTGCTGATATTTACTTTAACGATAAAAATCAGAGCAATAACAGTATTTTTTTTAATCCAATTAGTAGTGAAGAGATTAGTGAGTATATTGATAAGATTAAAAATTTTAATTCATATTATGAACATGGTCTAACAAACTATATCCTTAAGAAAATTTCTAAATCTATTTATTTACCGTTATCGTTAATTTTTAATAATTCTTTATTAAAAGGTGTTTTCCTTTAAGTTTTTAAAAAAGGTATTGTTGTTCCACTATTTAAATCAGGTGATAAATTATCATATGGAAATTATAGACCTATCTCACTTTCTTTAACTATATCAAACATTTTTGAGAAATGTATTAAAAACCGTTTATTAAATTACTTTAAAAAGAATTCATTTTTCTCTAATTCACAGTTTGGTTTTTTGGCTGGTTTGTCAACAAGTGATGCTCTTTTTAAACTTGATAACTTTGTTCGTAGAAAATTGACATTAATTACAAAGTAATGGGTATTTTTCTAGACGTGCAAAAAGCCTTTGATAGTTTAAATCATGAGTTATTATTAAAAAAGCTAGAATATTCGGGTATTTTGGGAGTTGCTAATAATCTATTAAAATCTTTCTTAAATGAAAGAACTCAAATAGTTCAAATAAATGAGTGTTATAGTAAAGCTAAAGATATAACCTGTGGAGTTCCGCAGGAAACAGTCTTAGGCCCATTGTTGTTTATCTTTTTTATAAATGACTTATTGAATATAAATATATATACTATATAGTAATAAAGAATTCATACGTTTTGCTGATGATACGGCTATTCTAATATCCGAACTAACAATCGACAATTTGTATCATGAAGCAAATAATATTTTAAATGATGTATATATTTGGTTTTGTAAAAATAAGTTAAAGTTAAATTTACTAAAATCTAAATTTATGTTTTAATTTATCTGCTAATAATGTTTTACATGGACATAATTTGATTGTACATTCCCTAAAATGTAATACTAATTTAAATAAATGTGATCCAAAATGTGTAAAACTTGAAAAAGTCAATGATTAAAATATCTTGGCTTAAAAATAGATCATAGACTTAGATGGGATGGTCATGTAAATTACATAAATAATATTTTACGTAAATTTTTCTATATATTTCATGAAGCCAGGTATATATTAGATGTAAATTATAAAAGAATTATTTATTTAGCCTTAGTACAATCTATTTTTTCATATGGTATACCCATTTGGGGAGGAGCTTGTAACAGCATTGTACATAACTTAAATGTAACAATAAATGGTATTATTAAATATTTATTAAATCTTCCTCTGCAAACAAATACTATTTTAATTTATGAAAAACTTAATGTAAATAATTTTAAGGTAGTATATAATCAAGCTGTATTAGTTAATTTATTTAAGCATAAACATTTAATACCTGTATCAGATCATGATCACAATACTAGATATAAGCAAAATGTTAATATTCGTTTATTGAAATGCCAAAAAGCCTTTGGACAAAAAAAGTGTATTGTATACTGGTCTCAATTTATGTCGATTATTAAATATTAATATTAATCAGTTTGAAAATTTAAAGTCTTTCAAAACTTATCTTAGACATGTTGATTTGTTAAAGAAAATATGATTGTACTTAATAAGACTATTATTTAAAATATTGTATTATGTATTATAATGTTTATAGTATAATAGTATGAAAAACAGATTTATTATTATATTATTCAAATTTATGTATATTCCTAGGTAGGTCAAAAGAACTCGCTCCCCCAGCACAAGCTTTGCTTTTAGGGGGTGCTGCAATATGTACTCGTGTTATTTTGTTATTCTTATTATGTATGTACTGTTGTTGTTGCAATAAAGTTCATAATTATTATTATTATTATTATACACGATAACATTTTCAGAATATTTTGATTTATTTTGAACTGTTTAGGGACATTTTTATTTTCCATTATTTTTAGTTTTTTTTCAAAAAATATCAATAAAATTTTATTTGTGGGGTAAGAAATCTTGAAAATGTAATAGAAGGCGCTAGCATATTGTTTCAAATACAGATGAAAAATTTTAAAAATCCTTAGTCACAGCATATGAGGGTTTGAAATTCAAATTTTCACAACAAGGATATTCACTCGATTTCTCACGTAGCGATTTCTTTATTTTGTTGTAATTCAAAAACGAATAACTGTGGATACATGAAAATTTCACTGAATATTTATATTAGCATTTTCTATACATGATAAAATTTTCCAAATATTTTGACTCTTTTTGAGCTGTTTACGGACAATTACAGTTTTCAATTTTTTTAGTTTTTTTTTTTTCTATAAATATCAATAAAGTTTTATCTGTTATGCCAAAAAGTGTAAAAATTTAATAAAAGGCTGCTAATATATTGTTAAAATATCAGTTGAAAATTATTAAAATACATATTTACAATTTTTTTTTATAAGCATTTAAGATCGAATTTTGACAAAATTTATCAAATTTAAAATTTAATAATTATTTTGTAGTTAATAATTTATACAATTTTCAACTTTTATAGCTAAGGATTGAAAATTTAAATCAAGATTCCACATAAGTAGTTAATTCTGTTCCCAAAAAATCTAAAAAATACATACTCACAGTTTGTTTTTATAGTCATTTTAAGTTCAAATTTGGATGAAATTACATATTTAAAAACCTAGTTATTTTGTTGTGATTGTATAATATTATTCGTGGGTACTGAAACTTCTAAAGTGTACTATTATAATATATCTATGATAGTATCACGGTTTTTTGTTGATGTACAACGCGTTATTAGTACCTAATGGATACCATAGATAATTATATAATATGCCTTATACCTAGACTGACATACCGTCTCCACTCAGAATAGTTTTTCTTATACAATGATATTATATCATTGAATTCAAATGTAATACCATCCATTATACAGTGACCCACTTGTAACCTACTGTTCAGCAGGGTATATTCCCAGTTCATCGACACTCAATTTGAAGAAATACAGTTCAGTTATAAAATTATATTACACAAGTTTTTATTTTTTTTATTTTTAGAAGAAAATATACAATCTATATCTTAGACATAATTAGCATATGTGCGATAAGGGAAACAAACAATAGGGTAATATACATAAATTTGAGGAAAGAATCTGTGCTTTACTCATAAGTGTACTCATAGGTATATGATATACTATAATAATTATTGAAATATACAATTAATATGTAGTACATGTAGTCAGCCTTGACACGTGTGTACAATATAGTAACTAGTTATGTACGAGCATAAGACTCACTCTCTTCACGGATGTAACATGACCTCGGTCGTGCATATATATAGGGCCTTTGATGTATGTAATATTCACTTGCACAGGCGTCGTTGTACAAAGCGTATACGATGTGAGTGTACTGTCACAGTTTAATTGTCCAGTTGTACGTTATTATATATTATACTTATACATAATCATATTGTCGTGTTATTACTTATTATATTAATGCTAACATCATTAGTCCGTCAAGCTTCACTTTCAACAATAATTATAATACTTAATTAAGTACAAATGTATACTCATGGGCTGTATTCAATTATATATATAATTTTTTTTTTTGGGAGGGGGCGAATAAATTAAAAAAATGATTTTGGTATTTTTTGCCAGGAAAATGTCTATAAATAATAAAATTATTAAACTATTACTTTTAATTTATAAGATATCATTTTATTGTAGAAACTGCAGAAATTATTATCATTAATAGGTTTTATGGCAAATATTAAATATTATATTTTTGTTTGGTGGTGGTCCAAGTCTGGCTTTACAAGGTGAAAACTGCAATTCTATTATTTATAGAGATGACGCTGGTTACGAGTACCATATGAATTGGGAAGTACGCGGTACCAGCTGCCATTCGGACTATAGTCTGTGCTAGAAGGAGATTGAGCCCACCGATCCCCGAATCTCTTTAAGAATGTGCAGATATTTTAAATCATCAGCAAATATGTATATGTGGGTTAGGATATTCCCAAACATTTTTTAAAAATGCCTATTCATCTAGGCTCTATGTAGCTCACTTTTTACGTCTAAGTGTCTTACCTATTATAATACGAGTCCACGTTCTAAGCTAATAGCTGAACAATTGCACTAACTAATAACTATGCCTGTTGAGTGTTGTTATTGTATAACCTATATTTTTTTTTTCATAGTAATAAATTATAGTAACTTACTGACTACTGTAGTCTGTAACAATTAATATATTATAATATTGATGTATCATATTATGTAATATGTATCTGTAATTTAAACATACTTTTGGTTGTATCATAGTGAAGGAAACATTTGTGACAATAATTATTTGGCAGCAGTGAAACATTCCTAGTTTGTACAATTTTTTTTCCTCAAACGTCCAAAAATCCAAATAATTCTCAAAATACAATGTATATCTAATTATAATTGTCCCAATAACCAATTCTCCAAATATCGGGAGAACTCCTCATTGGGAAAATAATTTTTTGGCAAAACTAAACATTCCCAATAGAAATTAGGTTAATTGGGGCAATTGTAAATTGGAATAAAATAAGTTGTTTCCTGGCTTTTACAATATTTTTTCCTTAGACGTCCACAAATCCAAATGATAATTCTTCCAATACAATTTATATCTAATTATAATTGACCCAATAACCAATTTTCCAAATATTGGGAGAACTGCTCATTGGGACAATAATTTTTTGGTAGAACTGAAACACTCCCTTGTTTAAGTGATATTCTGTGCTACAGTAAGAAAAAGGATCTAATATCAATCTTTCTATTTCATTTAAAGTTTGACGTATCTAATGTTGGTTCATTAATATTTTTTTCAACAGTATTTTTAAGAACAGAAGCCAAAGGCTTTAAAATATTTTCTTTTATGCCAGATTGGATGTAGTATACATCACTTTTATTAAAATTGTTTTTGTCATACAAGCTTACAATAAATTTAACAGTTGATTCATATACTAACTTAATGGCATTTTCAAAGTTAAAAATATCTTGTATTTCTTTATCAATACTATGTTCAACCACACCCTGGGGGGGGGGGGGGGCTTGAGGATCATAATTGACATTATTTTCATTTGACATTAACACATCATTATGTTGTGAATTTTTTGAAATAATGTTAAAAGTTATGTGCTTTTGTTTAAAATGTTTAAACGAAGACAAGCAATTAAACATTTGAGATCGGTTATTTACTAATCATGTATAAGCAGTAAGCACTATCCGGTCTTAACATATGAATAATTTTATAATGCAACACTAAAGCTTGCAAATCTCCAACAGCCATTTTACAAATAAAATATATCATTTTTACTTGCCTTTTAGTTTTTTATTGAAGTTCAAAGTTCAATTGCAGTGTCAGAAAATAATAAGAATTATTGTCAATATCAAAATAATAATTATCATATTGTCAATTAATAATCATATTTAATAATAAATATGATTGATTTGATAAACTGCTTTACGGATTATAATCTTTCCTATTCTTATTGATAATAATATATAGTATTATTTCTACAAATGTATTTATTCTTATTGATAATGTATAGTATTATTACTACAAATTACATCGTTGTTTTTATAAGCTATTTTCCATTCAACAATATAAACATGTTTAACCGTTTACAATACTTACTGTATTATTAAAATAACTAATGATATTTTTTTTTATAGTGAAGGTACCTAATAAGAGTATGTAAACTCTCTCGGGTCTACGTCAGTACTAATAAACTTAATTTTAAAAATGTAATTATATAAGTAATTAAAAATGAATGGCTTTCGCTGCCTCGGGCTCTAATTTATTACAGTTAAAATATAGTCACACTACATTTCCACTTGACTTCATCACTCGATAATAGTGCTAATTGTTTGTGAAAAATAAATGAGGACATAATCAACACTTCTTTGTTCCAAGCAACACATACAGCTTGGTTGAGCCATTAAAGAAAACATCGTTATAATTTTCAAATATTTAAATTATAAATATAGGTAATAATATATAGGCCAACGGTTATACAATCAAACCAACCTAACCTAACCCGAGAGCTTCCTAATTTTAAAAATCGGGAAAGTTTATCATATTATGTAGGTACAATCGGGAGAGTTTACCACCGCCCAACAATACTAGGGCAAAACGAGCTAGATGGATACAACACATGCGGGTTCGGCGTTCTCTGAAAAGATCTATATTTTCCTCCTTCTTCTAGGTAGTTCAGAATCTCAAAAGTTTTAATACCGACTCTGTTGATTGTTGATACATAAAAGTAAAATTGTATTATATTATGAGATAAATAATAGGCTGTGTAATGCAATTATTTTGTGAGCTTTCCACGTATGTTTGATTCAATTTTACTATTATATTTTCTAGTACCTATCAGATGTATAATTCTAAAACAAATAACATGAAACATAAATCAATAAACAATATAGTAGGTATAATTTTACAATAAAAAATGTTCATTGTTCATTTGTTCAACGTTGAAAATTCTAATTTTTCTTTGGTCTGTAAGTTGGTAAAAACGGAATTGAATATGTCCATTTCATTCTGAAAAATATTAAAATATTAAATTGACATGTGTACAGCACGGTTTAAGATAGAATGGTTGAACGATGATTCATCCAATCCCACGGTACATTACGGCGGAAAAGTTTCTTATCAAATAAATGTTTTTACTCACTGGATACTAGCGCTTCCAGTGCCAACATGGCCTATCACTAAATATTTTCGAAAAAAACAATAATTCCAAACGGCATTTTACTATTTAGTATTTACTATTTAGCCATACCACAGAATAGAAAATAAATAGAAATCTATTCTGTAAGACTGTGAACATACTACAGAATGTAGTATTAGCCATACATATTAGTATCATCTTAGGAAATATAAGCTTTTGATTTATAGTGTATTATATATAGTAAGATATTAACAAAAACAAATCATAAAATTATGTTTTTATACAAACTACATTTATACTTTGATTTACCTATTATTCCTTTTGGTAATTTGTTTTGGTTTAGAATAGAAAAATTCGGTTTATTTAACAACTGATGCTTATTTTTCTTTGTAAAATTAGTTAATACTTCATACAGCAGGCTGGTATTAGATTGGAATGCTATTAAATGCCAAAATAAAATTGACATTTGTTAAAAAAAAAAATACATTGTAAAGTTCTTCTACGTTTTCAATCATAAAGTATTATGAAGTAGGTACCCTATATAATAGGTAATAATTAATAATTATAATATACCTAGTATTATTATTATTTAATAAATTTATAAAATATCAAGATTATCGTGGTAATTTAGTATATCGCGCCACGGGACAGTGAGTTTTTCATATTTTTGATAAAAAAACTCTACCGCCGAAATATCAGACCTCGTCGCTTAACCATTCTATCTTAAACTGTTGTACAGTCTACCTTTATAAGCTAAAACACCATAAGTCATTTTCGAACGTTTTTTAGCAAAACGGGTTTATATACTTTGAATTTTCTTAAAATCATAACAAATCGTATATTTTATTTTTCAAAGTATGAAGTACCTAATATGTTTTCCTATGTATTATGCATACCTTCTAAATTCCATTATAACTTAAATTTTAGAAATAAATTTAGATTTAAAAAAGTTAAAATTGTTGGTACACGTTAATTTATATTTATTTTGTTCACTAATACGATATAATAATAACTAAGACTGATTTTTATGCTATTGCATGTTTTTTTTTTTTTAAATATTTAAATACTATTTACAAAAATGCGTTTCAGCAAATCATTCTTATTTTATTCTAACTTTCATAAATGTCAATTTTTTCGTTTAAGTGTTCTTAGGACATAAGATAGGTAAGCACGGGATTCACACCACGGATGATACAATGTACGGTTGTGAGTTAGCATTTAAAAGAGCAAAAACAGTATTAAAGCAGTCAGTCACTGCGGTTACTTTTAATCCAGTTCGGCCTTCAGTGTTACCATGCGATAGTTATCTTGTAGGCACTGCATTAAGAGGATGTCAGCGCACTATTTGTTTTCTCTCTCTAGTCCACGGTCAACATAGATAAAACGCATTAAAGCATAATCATTTTTCTATGTTTTTAAGCAATCTTAGAGTAAAATCACCCATTCCAAAAAGATAGAGAATAATATATTTGGGGACTGACATTTCGATTTTATATTTTATAGTTATTGGACTTTGTATTCGACTTTCAAAATAAACAAAAAAAAAATTGTACATTCAAATTATGTTTAAATGATTTTTGAGACAATATTTAAACAAAATGATATTTCGTTCCCATGGTTGATTTTACTTAAAAACATAGAATAAATGATTCTGCGTAAATAAGTTTTGTCTATGTTGCGAGTGGGCCAGAGAGAGAAAACAAATGGTGCGCTTACATCCTCTTAAGTCATATGATAGATAAAGGAGTCTAAAGTTTTAAGTTTAAACTATGTTTAAAATTTAAAAAGTAAAGTGCTAATTTCAATTTTAAAGTATTGTTTTATAATAAATTACTAAGCATTTTAGTTAGTTTTTATATTGGTCCCAATATTTTTATCCCAATCCTTTAATGGGAATGATAATCAAAAATCTAATTATTTCAAGATGATTTCCTGATTTCATGCATTTAAATCAGTCAACATAAATCGAATGTTGAAAACTATTCCAAAAACAAAAGTCGAATTCTATTTATAAAGTCTATTCAGAACCGTAATAAATATCATCGAAAATTTTTTCAGTTTTACTTGAATGTGATAAAAATGTATTAGAGATAAATTTATAAATAAAAAAAAAAGAAGTTGGTAGTTATTTATGTTAATGGTTTTATCATATTGTTAATAAATTGTATCTTGGACAACATTCCTGTATAATTTTACATATATATTATAATGCAGTTACGTAGACATGATTTATATTTTTAACAAAATTCGTACCTAGTTACTTATCATGTAATACGTCTCAAATTAATTAATTCGAATACTAACTTCCTTAACGCGTTCATTCCAACCGGGAAATCATAAGTACTCGTTTCTTCGCCCGTAGTCGGTTCACTAGTCAAATTCATTTCATTGGCCCAAGCTATGAGACCCCTCTCTTCTGGAGTGCCTATATTAACAATAAATGTACTTATATTTATAGGACTCGTCAGTTAGGTCCTTTTGTTTTTATAGTTTAGTCATACCTGGTATGGTATTGTCCAAGAAGCATCCGATTAAACCACCGACCAATATGCTTGTACTGCAAATTACTGTCAACACACTGTCCAATATTTCGTTTCCGGTTTGAATTGCATTTGGATTAGCAACAAGCCATTTCGGTAAAACCTAAAATCGTATATAATAAAATTGGTATAGGTTATAAGGGTTGTTTTGATTCAAAATTAGTAAATGTTTAAATATTTAGTTAACTTTGTGCTTTTACCACGAGGATAGATTTGTGGAGACATGACAAATTAAACATAACTAGAACTCCATTATAATATTAAAATTTAGTATAAAGATTTACCTAAATACTTAAACGTTTATAAATAATTAAAAAATGGTTCTCATTTTTTCACTTTTTTGTTTTATGGTGAATAAACGTGACGTAACTTACCAGTGAAAAGAACATAGAAAATCCTATGATATACAAATTCCTCGATGAGTTCAACTGAACGTACTGCAAAGCTGATAAACCTATAAAATCAATCATAAATTAATTGAAAATAAACACAAATATAATTCAATAGAAAACATCGTTCATGTACCTAATCATTAAAATATGTAATTTAGCAGTTGTTATATGTGTATTTAGGGAGGGAGTTCCGGTTCCGGATTATTTGCCTATTTACAAACAAGACTGTAATGTTAAAATCTGAACACGACATGGTCATAAACCACACTAGAATGTTTAAACTTTTAGACAACTTAAGATTAATAAGCTTTCTGAACAGAATTCTTTTGAGTTATGTTCATATGTTTTAGTTATAACTTATACAGTTTTAAATTATGATAGAGCTGTTAATTAGCTAATCCTCCTCTACCATTGCAAAGTAACGAGTGAATAATTATTATCATCTTTTATTTATATGCCTTTTAAAATGCTGCTTTATGAATAATAAAAATAACCACGGAAATTGGAAGTATTCAGTATACCTACATCCTACTTGTATTATTTTTAATCAAATGGAATTGTGTTAAGTTAATCCAAACACGAACAATTTGATTATTTACTTAATTCTAAACGAAAATTACATAGTGATTAATTATGTGATATATTAAGTATCTACATTGTATAATTATAATTCTCTGGCCTTCCAGCTGAATATATATTATATAGGCGGTCTGCCTATAAAGCAATTGATAAAAGTTACACGCATTGCTAAGGATTTAAAAATACAATTTAAGATTTAAAAATATGATTCATTAATTACCTCGTAACTGTGTACTAAATCTTTCAATTTTTATATGAATAATACCTATTATGATTCAAGAATTAATTTAACTTTCATATTTTTTTTTTAAATTATTAAAACTGTGTATACAATCCCAAAATCGTTTATGTACCTAGTACTAACATAAGAACCATTATACAATCTAAAACTAAAATAATTATCATCGGTATATACAAATTCCTCTGTAATCCTCTTATTTTTTTATAGTTTTTTTATTGGACAAATAATATGCAATTCAATTTAAATGTTCAAATTATTACCAAATGCACTTATCATTCCGAACATAATGCAAAACATGCCTCCTACAATAGGTTCGGGAATGATAATAAAAACGGCTCCAAATTTATTGACAACGCCTTGAATTAACATCAATGCACTGGCGTACTGTATTACACGCCTACTGCCAATCTACATAAATAAAACGTAGGTTTAAAAAAATTAATACAATTTTCAAAAATGTTTACCTAAAATGTTTGATATTTTAATTAGGTACAAAAGTCTATTGTTTAATGTCATTAATTAATAATAATAAAATAGTAAAAATAACAAAATTTGATTGATAAGAATAATTAAGAGGACACTATACCTGTATTGTTGTGCGTCCTTACAAACGCTATTAACATAATGTTAATAGGTAAAATTCAATTCAATATAAAACTTACTAAACCTAGGTAGTAGGTTTTGCATAAATATAATTTCACCGTAAATTAATTGCTGTTATACGTTTGCAATATGTGAACAAAACAACAAATACGGATTTAACATCTCCTTTAATAATTTACCTTTGTGACACCAATCGCGCCTACGTTTTCCCCGAACGTATTGGTACCATTTCCACTTCCCATGATTCCAGCGAATACCGTTCCGAGTCCCTCGAATCCAATTCCTCTGTTGATTGCGTGCACTGGTGGCGGCGGAGCTCCTGATATTCATACACATAAATTCATTTAATAAATAAGTAATACAAAACATCCATTATTGTCCATTATCATCTGGTTTTATGATTATTACACTACATTATATGATTATTTAAAAAAAATTATGACTGTGATTTTTAGATTTTTAATTTTTTTTTAAGTAACTGGGGTTTTAATATCGTAGTCTAAAGATTCTTACTATAGTATATTTGTAGTTAATATTAGAGAAAATGTACTTATTATCGAATTTGAAGTGGAAGATATTATAAGCTATGCTCGAGTAAATAATTATTTTTGTCATATTTATTTTAAAAACGAGTTACCTGTATACTTATATCCATTTGAATAAATTAATTTCTAAAGTGCTTAGGGACTTTTAACTAATTTTCAAATTAAAATAATATGAAAAATCGAACACTGATTTAAAAAATTGATATTTGTAATAGGAATCTGCACGTAGATTTGCAATGGTCGAGTGTGTAAGATGAGGATAACACTTGGAGGTGCGATGTCCTCTTAAAGTATAATTATTGTGACCTATGGGAACCATATAGATCATAGACATATAAATAAATGGACTGCGCTTTCCTCACCCCTCATCTATCAGAAACAGAAATGTACATTGAATGAGTAAGATGGATATAGTTGGTGGCAATCATAAAAGAAATAATAATTATATTTCATTCATGCCATGAAATTATTGTAATTTATAGATTATAAAACTGATAAGTTTCCTTCATGGTTTCCCCCAACTGCGTTTATCTCTCTCATTAATGTCGGTTTCATGATTTCTCTTTATAAGCGCAGTTCATATATTTGTATGCCTATGATATAAACTTAGAAATTCATCGCAGTGGTAACAGCATTTAGCCCGAAATTATTTATATGAAGGTTTAGCAATATTGTCTTCAATTTTAGAATATCAAAAAACACCAACTTTAATGGCTGCAAAACCCAACTTTGACAATTATAATTTGTTAGACCTCAAACTATTCGTGTACCTACAACCAAAGGCACAACAGCCGGGCGAATTCCAATCGTGCATCGTTTCCCCAAGACTTAAAGGGGGCTACCATCATAGGTAAACGATTAATAATCGATTCCAGGGTTTAAAAAAACTAATTGAATATTGATTTCTTTAATCCTTTTTCATTGGTTAATAGTACGGAAGACGAAATTATTATTAAAGCTTCGAATGATTTCTTCCATTTTTATAACGTCGATATTTGCTCAGATTTCACCAGACAACTTTTATGCATAAAAAATTGAATACATTTGAAAAAAAATTAAAAATATTGAACAACTAGCCATGTTTATTATTTAAAATGATTTTTGTACTACATATAGTGAAGTAAAGCAGGGACTAAAATTATGTGTAGTACGAAATACCGAGTGTGGAATACGAAATTAAAAAGCCTGTAATGGCCTGTAATAACTATGGTAGCTATTTTTTACACTTTTTTCTTCATTAATTGAAAAATTATTTCATGTTTCATTGGGAAATAGACATTTAAATATTAATAATTATTATTACGTATTATTAGGAGTCGGTTTTACAAGTTTTAATTATAGATACAGTATTTAAAATATTATAAAACAAAAATATTTCGAATAATCGATACAATTATACAAATAATTATTATCAAACAATAGTTACTGAATGTATTTACCTATGTTTTTTTTAAAGAACCATTAACATAGATACCTATGTTGTTTCAAATTAAAAACAAAATTATATTATTGTTAATGTTTGAAAACTATTTATGATACAATCATTTTTTTAATGATAAGTATTATTAAGCCTTGTATTTATTTATAATTAAATATTAACGATGTGGTAATTATATTAATTAGCTTTTAAAAAACATTTAATCAATCAATTTCATGTGATTGAGAGTACCTAATATTGTAGTCTGGAAAGTTTTTTCCTAGAATCGGAGATTTTTATTTCGAAATTCACTATATAAATAGGTATATAGATGACTACAATATAGTATAATATTATTATAGTTCTGTGCATTTATTGTAATATTATGTATAATACGCGTAATTAATAATCGTACCAATATACGGACATAAATCGTTTTATTGCGATGTAGTCTGCGACAAAGCCCCTCAAGGTAACTCCAAGTTTAAAATAAAATGTGTAGTACGAAAAAAATTATATTTTAGCCTCTGGTATTAAGTGCTTGTATTATATTATATCTCACTGCCAGTCACGGTTACATCAGCGGAGCTAACATTTTCGAAGCTTAAATTAATTAAGAATTATTTAAGAAATCCAATGGGGCAAAATCATTTGTCATCAAATATTGCTTTGTTAAACATCTAAAAACAACAAGCAAATATCCTAGATATGGACAAAATCAAAAATCAATTTGCTGAAGCCAAAGCAACAAAAGTTAATATACTAGTTAAGTAATTATATTTAAAATTTTAAATATTTTTTTTTTTTTTATTCTTTCTCAGTAACTTTTGTTATTATTTATTATTATTAAAATATAACCATAAATCATGCACACATCAATTATTTATTTCGCTGATAATAAATACAAAATGGGTCAGCATTAAAAAAAAAAATATATTACTTCACGTTTTTTTATATCCCGTCACACAATTAATGGATGTAAGAGACAGCTGTATTTTATTTTATATTATATACATACCACACATTTTGGCCGTTGTTGGATAGTAGCTTATAGACTCAACGGTACACGCCAGTACACCAGCCAACATGCCTATGACGCCGGCTACGCTAACGGTTGGCCAACCCCATTGACCTTTGAATTCCAACATACGTATACAAATTACAAATAACAGAGCGTGATGAATACAACCAATAACTTAGGTGAAACGTAGATTATGATAGGTACCTACGTTTCACACTTTCACCTAAGAACGATGTAAATATAATTGTTTTATAATTACCGGGGTACGGAACTCGGAACCACGACGAATCACCTATAATCCGGATCTTGACATCGGTTCTGGCCGGATGTCCGACTGGGAAGTAATCGTACATGGTGAGCAGTGCGCACAGAATCCACATAATCGTTATAGTTAGTAATACCTAGGACAAGAACATAAAATATAAATATCGATGTACCTATATTTATTATATAGATAACAAAATTTACATTTTCAATTTTTGTATTTTGGACATACATTTTTTATTTGGATCGTATCAGATTCAGAATTTTTTTAAATATTTTTAATTATTTATTTATCACTTTTTTTACAATTTTAATAATTTAATAAACCGATATTTTTACGAATTTTAATCATTCCAGCTTAACATTTGTGAGTTTTGGTAAGCTATGGATTTTTTGATTTTGTACTATAAAACTTCAAAGTGAAAAGGTATTACCAAACATAAGATAAGTAATTTATCGGTGTTAGGTGAAACACGTCCATTATTCATTAATAAAACACTGAATTTAAACAGTGACACAAATATCCTGATTCGAAACAAAAATGGGACGCAATTATTCACCTAACGCCATCAGAGAAGAATTTATAAAATTAAAGTCAGAAAATTGCAATGTTATTTTATTACTGGTCAGGTGGCACTGCTGGGAGCCTTCCTATTAATGTTATTATTTTACGTCAATTGTTCAACACACTTACTTATTATACCTTATTGTGTAGATTGTAAATATTCTTTTATAAAAAAAAAAAAAAAATTGATATTTATTGAACAATTTTTTAAACCAATAATTGAAGATTATTTAAAATATTATACAGTAAAACTTAAGACTTAGGACGCTTTCCCGCATAAGACGCTGTTTTCCATCGGGCCTTAAATATTCCCTATAATAGTCAATGTAAAAACCACCTGTTATTAGTGGCATACTCAGGGGTAGGGTTTTGACCACCTCTGAAATTTCTTCCTTATACAAAACATCTTATTTTCTAAAATTAAAACACAGAAAGACGATTAGATGTTGGTCATTTTTAATAGATATAATATAAATTGTTAAATATGACATAGACGTCGATCATAGTTTTTTAGCTGATTTGGAACAAAACGTCAGCCATAATCGTCGTATGCATCATCATGTATCATCCATCGATTATTACCACGTTTATTATGACCCGAAGAGGATCTATAGATGACTTGCAGGTTCCCAGGTTAAACACAGTGTTCTAATTGTAGACTACATTTTAGACCAAATATAATTTGTTATAACCAATTGTACATAAAAACTGTTAATAAAAAAATAATGTAAATTATTTACTCAGGTAAAACCCTAACTGAACTAAAAACCTGCGTACGCTACTGGCGCCTGTTAAGATGCTTAATGTTTCTCAATCTAATCAGATAATAGGCACGCTTTTATGTTTAATTTCTGTAATATTGTGAGGGGTGCATTACGATTGCGTATGATACGATTCCGTATGGACCTTTTTCATTATTACGATTGCGTACATTCTACCTACCAATAATTAGTGCAACGTTGCCGTTGTTTAAAATCGTGAACATTTATAATATAACTTATTTTAGGAAACGATTGCTTATATTTGATACAATTTCATAAACGTTACCGAGACTATTATTTCCAGGCCAATAGGTACTTTTTGGTAATCTATAAAATACTATGAGATAAGATTAAATGCCGATTATTATATTGGATTTCCTGGCACGTGTCTCACTATAACATCGTTATATTAGTATGCGACCAACTTGTCATTCGATAAGTCACTGGTTTTTGTTTTAGTATTAGTAAGTAATAGTGCGGTAACTATGGAGAATTCTATAAAAATTATAATGTCAGAACGTGGGAAAGAGTTAGTTGTGGTTTCTTCACATAAATATCGTTTTATAAGAAAACGCAAAGACGAATTATTAAAATGGATATGTTATAACAAAAGTTGTTATGCCAGTATTTTAACTGATGTCAAAAAAACTCAAGTTATTAAGGTAATCGGTGAACACAAACATGAAGCAATAACATCTCAAAATATTGACCGCCAAGTTCTCAGAGAAAATTGCAAACGAAAAGCCAGCGATTCAATTTCAACTCGACCAAGTAAAATTATACGAAAAGAATTACTGACAAATGTAGGTACAGATATTGTACATAAGGATATTTCTTCTGTCCGAAAAGCCATGTATATGGCAAGACGGAAAAACGTTCCTATATATCCAAAATCTTTTGATGAAGCCATAGATAAAATTTGGGAAATGCAAAACGATGATATTTTTAAATTTAATAATAAAAAATTTATCCACATTCCGATGAATAAATCGTTTATTTGTATCACGACTGAAGATAATTTGAATTTTATGAGTTCTTGCACAGAATATTTTTCAGATGGCACATTTCAATTCGCACCTAATTTTTTTATGCAAATGTATACTGTCCATTGTTTCAAAAATGGCTTTTATTTACCAGTTATTTTTATTTTTTTGAAAGATAAATTTAAGCAAACATATATCGAAATGTGGAAATTTATTAAAGAACTATATTTGCAACACACATCTCAAACCCTAAATTTATGCAAATTACACATCGACTTTGAAATAGGAGCACACGAAGCTGTGAGGGAAGTTTTTCCGAATGTACAACTTATTGGATGTCGTTTCCATTTAAGTCAATCTTGGTGGCGTTATGTAAGTATTTAATAAATAACTAACTCACATCGGTTAAATAAAATACTTTCATAGTAACAATTTTTATATAGATAAATGCAAATAAAAAATTGAGGACAGCATACTCGGATGATAAAAGTTTATTAGGAAAATGGTTAAAAATGTTTTTTGGTCTACCATTTCTGCCTTATCAAATAGTCGAAGACGGTTTTGTTGAATTAGTAGGTGATTGTCCGGATGAAGATGGCCTAGAATTTTCGGACTATGTGTTAAATAATTATATACAACCAAATTGTATATTTCCAACTAATATATGGGCTGAAGAACCTTCAATAAATAAAAGGTATCATATTTTTATAAATTATAAGAAAAATTTGGATTAAAATATTTGGATTAATTATTAATTCCGTAATTTTTACGTGTTTTAATGTCAGAACAACAAATGGTCCAGAGAGTTTCCACAGAACTTTTAACGCACAATTCTATAGCTCACATCCACCAATATACTTTGTGCTTGAGGCATTGAAAGAAATGCAGGCTGAAACCAATATAAAAATATCCACTATACAAAAAAATATATCCAAAGCTATTCCATCTAAAGATATGCAAAAAATGAACCATGTTATAAAACTATACGACCAATTTAAAATAGATGGTAATATATTAATTTTTTTATCAGGGACTGGTTATCGATACCAAGGTTTTAATTTATAACTTATAATTTGTATTTTGTATAATTTAAGTTTTTAGTTGACTATAAAAATGGTTTTTTAAATTATATTATTATTATTATTTTAAATTAAATTAATTTTTTTATCAGGAACTGGTTATTGATACCAACGTTTTAATTTATAGCTTATGTGTATTATTTTTATATTTTATATTGTTTTTAATTGACTATAATATTATAATTATGATTTTTTTAAATTATATTATTATTATTATTAATTCAATTTAATTTAATAGTACATGTTGGCAACGTTGCACTCATTTTCGTACGCAATCGTAATGTTTTTAAGGCCTAAGTAGAGAAATCGTACGCAATCGTAAAAACGTACGCAATCGTTTTACTAAAAGGGACAATCGTACGCAATCGTATATCACCGATTGTGAGATAATAAAATTATAAATGTTACTCGTTTACGTCTACTTATTGCTCTATTTTATCACACTATTCACACTACACTACCTATGTATTTTAAAGTGTATTCCATCTAATTATAAGGTTTAGTATAGACGTATAGTGCAGTTCGTTGGCACGTGTAAAGTCGTTTCGTGTTTTTATTTCGTTTTTCAATTTCTAGTGGTATATAACGTAAAGCGCTATCAATTTCGGATAAACTGAAATTTTTTTAAAAAATACGATGAAGGGTTTTGATTGACTGAAAAAAAACAAAATTATATCGCTAATGAACTGGAGATACCTTCTTTTCTCTTTCAGAACTTTTTAAGATTAATAAAAAGTTGGAAAATGTTTCATTGGAGTGGTTTTAACTATCAACAAGCTCGCAGTTTAAATTATCCAATAAATGGAGATGTTATCATAGAAAATACTATGGAGATTTCCGCCCGTCTCAACATCACCGAATTCAGTGGATTAAATGATCATCAATAATAAAAATTGATTTTAATTTTAAGACATTTCGTAAACATTTGATCTTAAAACACTTGTATAATATAAAAACTAATGTATATTCGATATTTTTCAATTGTGGTTACTTTCAGGAACTACTTTTGTTTAGAGAAAGAACCTTGTACAGAATATTTAAAGCTTACACGAACAAAAATGTTATCATAATATAACTAGGTACCTACATTAGTACATTAATTGAAAAAAAAATAAAAAAAATTTTTTAAAAACACACTTTTCTAAAAAAAACAACACAACAAAATAATGAACAATTTACTGATGAAAAATTTAAAAGTGTGTGGTGCATCACACAAAACATTTAAAGCCGAGCTAAGTCTCACATACACTCATAGGCGCAACTAGGGGGGTGCTTGGGGGTGCTTCAGCACCCCCAAACTTTAATTTAGCACCCCAGTTCAAAAACAGCAAAAATTGAAAAATCATATGAAAAAAATAGTTTTTTTAGCTTTACTTAAGGTTTTTTTTTTTATTTCTTCGTTTTTAGCAGAAACAAAAATTATTGTTTGTAATGATTATATAGGTATATCAAATATTAAAATTTAGAATTCTTCAATTTTTTTTGGACATTTTCAGTTAGAAATTTATAAAAGTTTTCCTTTCATAGCTAACATTATAAATGTTGATAGAAGACTCCTCACAATTGGTACTATCTTAAGCAAAAAAAAAAGTTTACTGGAAAGTAACATACATTTTTTATGAGCGTTTGAATCTAAAATGTGTACAACATTCAATTTTCAATTTTTATCAGTAAATTAACGACATTTCATCTATTAATTTTTGATATTTTGTTGTAATTTAAAAACGAATAATCCTAGATACTTGAAATTTTTATCAAATGTTAAAATTAAAATTTTCCTTACATGGTAAAATGTTTAAACAATTTTGACTCTTTTTGAGGTATTTATAACTGAGAAATTTTTCAAATATTTTTAATTATTTTTCAGTTAGCAATTCATAAAATATTTTCTTTTCACAGTTAAGGCCCAATATTAAAAATGTTAATAAAAGATTTCACATAAGTTTGTCTACCTATAAAAAAAACGTATACTTAAACTTGAATTTTTTATGAGTGTTCGAACTTATAATTGTCACGATATTCGATATTCAGCGGTAAATCGAATTCCCATTAATCGATTTTTTGGATTTTGTTGTATTTCCAAAATGAATAACTGTAGACTCTTGAAATGTTCACCAAATATTTATAATAGCATTTTCCATACATCGTAAATTCTTTAAACACTTTTGACTTTTTATGAAATATTTATAGCTATTTATGAGAAAAATTTTCAAATTGAATTCAAATATAACACATCCACTACAACGACATTCTCAACAACTATTGTACAGCAAAGCGGTACCCACTTGACCACATTTTTTTTTTATCTATTTACACTTCCAGGTTACTATTTTTATCACCTAAATAATATAATATACCTCATGTATTCATCAGGTATATTACTGTTGATTTACTTAAATATTAGTGTCCTTATGTGTTCATGGTGCATTTAGGAATGGTTATAGTAATTATAAAATGAAAGTATGTTATTTTGGGGTGTGGGGGCGTAGCCCCCGCGGGTTTGTGTTCTCTACATAATTTTAGCACCCCCAGTGTTTAGCCTCTAGTTGCGCCTATGCATACACTTCTATGTTCAATCCTGTTTATAAGATAGTGACTGGGAGTATATGTCAAGTGTAAGAGCACCACACACTTTTAAATTTTTCATTATTTTGTTGTATTTTTTTTTTAGAAAAGTGTGTTTTTAAAAAAAAAAATTTTATTTTTTCCACGGAGATGACTGCACACCCGTCATCGCCGACCTGGAGGTCCAAAAGTGCCTCAAATCGAGTGAGCAAGATCTGATTACAAACAGACAAATAGACGTGAAAGCGAACTTAAGAAAAGTGTGTAATAAAAATAATAATTAATTCGATTTTAATCACTTATCTTTTTTTTTTTGTCCCCGCGTAAAATGCACTAGAGAGCTGGTCTTAACCTAGAAGAGCGTCTTATACGAGTTTAACTGTAGTTAAATTATATTACAAAGCATTTTATGTCAGTGGAATTTACATAACCTATACGGCTATACGCCCTATACCTATTGGCTACACCTATCATCTGTTTTTGTTATAAAATGTATGGATTGCTTAATCAGTTTATAATTAGTAATTACATATCAGTGTTATTTACGAGTATGCTCAGATAAAACAGGTACCTACCGGAAACAGCTGGAATACGTTAAACTTGCTGATGGAAAATCCGTTGGTTTTGCTGTACGTCGGGACCGGGAACTTGACATTGGTCAGGAATTGCGAAAATAACGTCAGTAGTATGATCGTTCTGCAGACAAAAAATCGTAAATGTTTTATTATTTATGTATAATTTATGAGGCCAAAGAAAAGCGTAAACACAAGTTCAATATTTCTTTAAAATGATTTTCGTTTAAAGTACAATTGAGCACTGGGAAATTTAAATGTGCTGTCCATAAACCATAGATTTGTCAAAGGTGTACAGAAAGACCTCCAGGTGTAGTAAAAATTAAGAAAGATCAACACGGCGTTTCCACGAACAGCTCAATACCCAGGAAGTACAGGTTAGACCTAAAATACAAACAATTTATGTTTATAATATTTAAAATTCCGAAACTTTTCTTAATTATCTTTCCAATCATACTTTCGACGACTATCAATTCCACACCGATAAACAATTATCAGTAATTATCAGGAACCTCCCAGTCCCAATATTACAGAAGAAAACATCTTCAAAGAACTTACAGTTCTACAGTTCGAAATAGAATCAGTAACACGTCTCCAAAACCTTTTTAAAAACAAATAATAATTATTGTCGTTGTCCAACTAATAAAAAACCTTATCAGATATGTATTCTTTAAATAGACTATTACACTGCGTAGTGCGTAGTATCAATCCAACAAAGAAAACCCTAAAAAGTTATTCCTCAGTGTACACATTGTCAAAGATTTTTAGATACAAAAGAATTCTATCACTTACCGTCTAGGTGCGCCAAATGCGCCTCGACCATCACTATCTTCATGTCAAAACACTAAATAAATCCCTCCAAAATCATCAGTAATCATCCAGCTGGCTACAGAGGATGTTCATACTATAAAGAAATATCCAAAATCAAAAATAAAGTCGTCACATATCCTCATCACTAGAATAACTTTATTAACACAATTCCCAAGACAAATAATCAATATATACACGCTAATAAAGATAACAATAATAAGCCTTATGACTCTGTGTGTAATAATAATTCCAATACCAGGTCAAACGAACACCACAGATAGGTAATGATCTTAGTTTTATGAAAACACTCTTACCTACAGCTCTTATAAACACATTCTTAACTCAACTCATTCAGAAAATAACCAAATACCGCCAGTCATCATAAGTAGCTTGACCTTAGCTCTCATGGTTCCCCTTAATACTACAACTACCTTATTAAATTGGAACGCCAACGGTATCAAAAATCATAGAAACTTTATACTAGCTTTTCTCAACCACCGTTCATCGATATTGCTTGTGTAACAGAAACACACTAATCTAACACGGGCAAAATTTAATTCAACGGCTATAACATGTATCTTGCGGGCGGTAGTACACTGGCATGCTCCATGGGCGGTGTAGTAATACTGGTTCGTAACAAAATTAAACATCAACATATACAAATATCCAACCTTCAAAGCTTAAAAGCCACAGCAAAATACTGTTACATATTAATGAACGCTCTATCTTCAGTGCTAAACAACCTCCAAGTCACACAATGCACATCTCTGATAACGATTAAGTAATGAACCTAAATAAATCATTATGACGGGCTATTGAAATTCAAAATACTAATTGGGGATGTAGCGTCACTAATCCGAACGGTAATAAACTACAAAAGTACTTATCCGATTCTAATTGTATAATAAAGGTACCAAGTAGGTAAACCAACTTATTTTCCAAAGGACACTAATAGACTTCCTGACATTCTTGATATTTTGTTATTTAAATCAATTCAGTACAACATCGTACAGGAACTCTGACCATAATCCAGTCAAAGTATACATACATTACCCACTGCTATTGTATCGCTCAAATAATTACCTGTTTAAAGGAAAACCAAACTGGTGCGCCTTTTTGGACCACATAAATAAAAATCTAAACATTTCTAACAATATACTCACCAAATTGCTGAAGAAATAGCTGAAAACCATAAAGTGTCATACAACAAAAGTACATGTACATTGTTACATATACAAAGTGTACACGGTTCTCATTAATAATGTCTGACCGTACAAAGTGATTAATAACCAGATAACTGAGATCTTGATTCTAGAGTACCTAGTCGATTGTGGCCATTCTAATTTCACAGAAATATTTTGTTTACAAATTAGTTCACAGTATAAAATATCCATATAACACATAGTTACTCAGGAGTACAGGGGTACTTGATTGTTCAGCACACCAAATGATTTCTACACCATCAGTGTTATATATAATTGTTAAATTATATATTTATATCATTATTATTAATGCTAAGTCAACTTTATTTACCCCATCGATATGCCCCAGTGCTTGGAAGCCGATTCAGCAGCGTTCTCGAATAGCGACAGGCCCACCAACGATACAGTTGGCACGATCGTCAGCGGTGTCACGTACTTGACTAGTTTGCCAATCAGACCTGGAAGTATTACATTTTAAGCTAGCTATATAATTTAAAGGTACTTATTGCTATTATTTTTACAACAACTCCTGTTACACTTTTATTTATTTACATTTGATTTTTCTATTTCGACTTTTATTTATTACTAATAGGTAGGTACATTTAAAAATAAGGAAGCACAGAAAAATATAGGTAAGTGTTCACGAAACCGTTAAAAACCTTAACCGGTTATCTATTGTATCCGAAGTTTGGAAAGCGGATATCGGTAACCGATTAACAAAAGTTTATAAAGTCGCATACCAAAAACCAACTATCAACATTTATGAAAATCGTTAATTTAGCGATACCCGCCCACTGTACCACAGGATTAATTACATCGATGATTTTATCATCAAATGTGACCTCTCGTGTAAACATCCAATATTTTTGTCAGGATGTACAAACTTTGTGTAATTTTAGTTCCAAAATATACCTTCTGTATAACATACTATAGATCAATAATAATTAGTAGTTTATTTAAAAATATTTCTAGAGATGTGTATATTTTAATGTCCCTGCATAGTTAAGAAGTTACGTACCTAAGAAGTGGAAATGTACAACATTTGTGATCTAAAAAGTGTAACTGCACACAGTAGTAGTATTAACATTACTTTATTTTTTTATATTTGCTAATAATAATAATAAGAGTTCGTATGACGGTGAGCGAGCCAGTGACGCAGCGGCCGGCTGGATAAACCCGTTAACATATAATAATATATGGCTATTTTTATTTATATATGTTAACAGGTTTATCCAGCCTGCCTCTGCGTCGCCAACTCACTCACCGCAGAACTAACAAACGTACAAACTCTTATTATTATTATGCAACTACATATTATAACGGTTGTATCATAAATTCATAATATTATATTGCCCGCGATGTTCAATTCTCCAATGTCATTCATATTTCACCATATCACCCATCACTAAAGAAACTAGAAACAACTAGCTAGATACCGCTGTTTATAAGGACTTTTAAGATTTTATAAATAATAAATTATAAACTATTAAGTGTAAATATTAATCAAGTGATTCGTGATGCATTAACCAAAGCTTTTTTCTTACATTTTAAAAGTTTTAATTCCTCTGTAGGAATTCAATTCATGTAATGAGGAAGGAGTATACATTGATCATAGAATGACATTCTTGGGTTTAAATTCATTATTGAGAACTAACAATAGTTTTAGAAATAAAGTTGATGATGAATACCATAGAGGGAATAGTCCATTGGCTTATAAATATTATTGAAGCCGTTCTTTAGACGTCATGCATTTGGTGTGATGAAAAGGCTCTTAAAATGTTGGGTAAGATGAAATCAATCAGTAAGGATTCCTATAGTTATATATAAAGATATAATAGATACTGAAATGTTAAGTTTAAGAAAATAGTTTCTAAAGGAGTTTGTTAGATTACCAAAGTCGTTAAATGATGTTGAACATTGGAAAGCCACAGAATTTCGGAATTTCTTACTTTTTACTGACCCCTTAGTATTAAAAAAAATATTAAAAAGGCCTTTTATTTACATTGTGCTATACAAATTTTAATTATGCCTGATTTATGTTTATTGAATTATGAAATAGCTCATCATTTAATTGTTGAATTTGTCAAAGAATTTAAGGTAAATTATGGCGCAAAATTTGTTACTTATAATGTTTATAGTCTCATTCATTTGTCATTCTATATAATAGGTCATGGTTGCTTAGACAACTTTAGTGCTTTTAGATACGAAAATTATCTTGGAACAATAAGAAACAAATTAAAAATTCTCAATTTCCATTAGATACAAGAAGCTGTTAATCTAATAATTGAAAAAATGTATATATTTTATGATAACAACAATAATGAAATTACTTCAATTGAAATTTATAAGTTGTTCTGTAGGATTTATATTTTATATTAATTTATATTCTTGTGCGTAATTACGGGTTTTCTGGTGATCGGCGTTATCGATCAATATGAATCGACCGTCGCCCGTATCTAGACTGGTCGAGCGATATTTATATATTATTAATTAATTGTATGTGTGTGTGTGTGTATGCCGATCGGCCAGACGACCTGCGTACAGATATATTGTTCTCTCAAGCAGTCAGTCTCGAGATACGTGTCGCGATGACCGTTTCTTTGTCAATAAAAATAAATGTAATAAAGGAAAGCATATTTTTGGTTATATAATTATTATGAATAGTCTACGTTTTATACGAACCCCTCTTACAGTTTTCAGAAGTGGGATTAGGGATCGCACGTGTAATAATTTTTTTTTTTTATGAATGTTAATGTTAATTTAAATGCTTAATTAGTAATTTTGAAAGTATAATAAGTTGATTTAATAAATACGGGAAATGTCGAATACCAATAATTCCGTCGGTATGACTACTCGTGCTCGCGCGAATGAAATTAAGAATGATGGTGAACAGAACGAAAGAAATTTGAATGTCATGGGTATTGCACAACAGAACGAAAACGCACAAAGTGTTGTGGTACTAACTGAGGAAAATTCGAAGCACAATGTATTCGACACTAGGTGAACAAAATAATTCGACAAAAACCTCGCAAAATGGATCGAACGTCGAGAGCGTGAATGCAGTCGATACGAACGCTATGCTCAATACGCTGATGGTGCAAAATAATATGCTCATGGAGTTACTAAAATTGCAACAAAATAAACCACTCAACGACATAACCATTGCTCCGGATTTAAATAAGTCGATACCGGCTTTCAATGGTCTCAACACTGGTTATCAAGCGTTAGACTGGTTGCGGACTGTGAATGGAGTTGCCAATTTACATCGGTGGCCCGATAATTTTAAGTTACAATCCGTACGAGCCAACTTAGAAGGTGCAGCCCGACATTGGTATGCATCACGTGACATCGAAAACTGGCCGGATTTCGAAAGACAATTCCACAAAACATTCGTTGGTACCGTTATGACCGGTGACCGGTGGAAAGAAATGTCCCGTCGTGTTCAAGTTCGAAATGAAAACGTCCACGAGTTCTTCCACGAAAAAGTACACCTATGTAAAATGGTTGGAATGGCTTTCCATGAAATGAAGATACAAATTTTGGAAGGCCTATATTCTAAAGATTTGTGTGTCTACTTATTAAGTCGTAATCACAAAGACGAAGACGAATTGTTAAGCGACGTAGTCGAATATGGGCGCTTGGATGCGTCACGTTCGAGTCGCATTCGTTATACAAATATCGACAATAAGGAAAAAGACACGCAAAAAGCAGGTGTAACCCGGTCAACTATGGTAGCTATGCCGAAGAAGGATCAGACAAAAACTGCAACAACCGGAGCACTAACTATTCGCTCGTGTTATAATTGTGGGTCGAAAGACCACATTTCGCCGCAATGTCCAAAGCCGAGAAGGGAGAAGGGCGCGTGCTACGAATGCGCGGCGACGGATCATCAGATAGGAGCCTGTCCAACACGTAAAAAACGATTCGGTGATGACGGAAAACCGGGATCGGCTGGTCTGATGAATATTGACGTGCAGGAGAGCGACAGTGGGCCAACAGACGAGTACCCGTTGCCGTACGAAGTTCGGTGCGAATACAATGTACCAGTGGAGGAAGAGGAGGAGTGTCATGTCAGCTTCAACGCGGTGGTCGACACAGGAAGTCCGGTAAGTTTACTTAAACTCGAGTTTGTTCCGAATAATAATTTTGTACTTAAGTCCGCGGACGGTTGTAATTTTTCGGGAATTAATGGCGCGAAAGTCGATGTATTAGGTATTTTTGAAACAAAATTATTGGTAAATAATAATATGATGAATATTACGTTTTATATTGTGTCAAACAATACTATGAGCGCAAGTGCGATTTTAGGAAGAGACCTTTTAACAAAATCGGGATATAAAATCGAGTTTATAAATAATGAGGTAAACATAATTAAGGTGGATGAGAATGAGACCGTGAAAGAAACAGTTGATAATTGGAACGAAATATTATGCATTGATTTTAACTCAGATATAAACGCGCGTACAGATACAGTGAACATAAATCCCAATTTAGACTGTGATGTGAATGATAAATTTATTAAAATCTATAATGATGAATACCTAGCGCGAATAAATGTAGAACCAAATAGTGACGATAATTGCAATTTTGAAATGAAAATAGTGTTGAAACACGAACAACCTATATCTTTTAGGCCGAGAAGGTTGTCGTACAGCGAGCAAGGTAGTCTGCGTAACATTATCAACGAGTTGTTATCCGAAAATATAATAAGACCGAGTAATAGTCCCTATAGTAGTCCGATTGTATTAGTGAAGAAAAAAAATAAAAGTTTCAGGCTGTGTGTTGATTATCGGGAGCTTAACAAAATTACCGTTAAAGATAATTTCCCGGCGCCGTTGATAGATGGGCTGCATACGAATTGCATGCCAAAAAAAAAAAATGTCCAAATTGCATGCCGTCTCTTGTAGGGGTTTGTCCGAATTGCGTGCCATCTCTTGGAGGGGTCTGTCCGAATTGCATGCCATCTCTTGGAGGGGTCTGTCCGAATTGCATGCCATCTCTTGGAGGGGTCTGTCCGAATTGCATGCCATCTCTTAGAGGGCTTTGTCCGGATTCCATGCCGTACACCACACGTTTATTTCCTATGCACTTAAACAACTTAAACTTTTTTTTGAACTTTCCTAATTTTTTTAAAAAAATGCATGTATGGAAACGCTCTTTTATGTATGGTTGTTACAACTGTTTAGTGATTAGTTTCTGGATTGAAATATTTTCCCAAACAGTATCTATATTGGAGTAATGTAGTGTATTGTGGTCTCGGTCTGTTTCACAACAGATTAATAATATTTTATTATTATGAATTATTATTATATATTATTTTGTTTATTTAAATTGTAATATTGTGTGCCCGAAATGTCAAAAAAACCACCAAATTTAAAAATAATATTATTTAAAATACACTCACTTGATTACCCTAAACTACAATAGTTTTATTTAACTAATGGCCTTTGTTGTCGATGAAAAAAAAATAGTTTTATATTTTTATGATTCTTATTCACAGTGTCACCTTCTACAATATTTATATGTTTTATTGTAATGTAACAAAATCCCGATCCTCCAGTTGAAAAGTAAGTTGTGTATTCGGATATACCCCTCTAAGAGATGGCATGCAATTTGGACAGACCCCTTCAAGAGACGGCATGCAATTCGGACAGACCCCTCCAAGAGACGGCATGCAATTCGGACAGACCCCTCCAAGAGACGGCATGCAATTCGGACAGACCCCTCCAAGAGACGGCATGCAATTCGGACGACCCGATTTATATTTATTTTTTTGGCATGCAATTCGGATGCACCGGATAGATGATCAGTTAGACCGTTTAAAAGGTGGAGGTTCTGAGAACATAGGCGGAGCTTGATAAATTTAGTTGGGGGGGCTCAAGCCCCGATTATTTTAATTATATATTTTAACCTATGTAGTTTGAAATAATCTTAATATATCTTAATACAAATATGAACAAATTTCAAATAGACTAAAATATATAAATGTATTGCATGCTATATTACTATTAAAATTTACAATATTAATACAAATACAGAAAAAAATTTAAAAATTGATCATTATAATTGATTATTTAACACTGTCAAAGTGTTAACTGAATTCTTCTTGAACCACATTTGACAAATTCTTCAAGAATCTGTTTTGATTCAATTGATGTCTTGACTAATTCATTTTCTATGTGTATTATGGCCAAATTACTGAATCGATTTTGAATCATAGAAGTCCTTAACCAATTTTTAATCCTTCTCATTGCTGAGAAGGACCGCTCACATGAAGCTGAGCTTACAGGTATACTTAGTGCAACTTGTAACAAATTGTGCAAATTAGGATACAATTCTAATGTAACGGTTGATAGTAAATCTTGAATAGTCCAATTTTTGATTTGAGAATTTAAATAATTATTGACAATCATCATTTCAGCTTTTAAAACATCCATTTTTATTTTTAAGTTATGACTATAATATTCAATGAATTCTAATGAACCATCAAAATCAAGAATAAAGAAGTTATCAATTGATTTTGCCAATTTTTGGCTTTCATCAGAAAACCTAGTTTTCATTCTATTAGTTATATTATCAATGATTGTGTTATAAACATTGGCTTTCCAATATTTTTCACCTGTTAAATTGTCCTCACGAGATCCAATTGTTGAAGTCACTAGAGAATTGTTCAAACGTTGATTATCAACTGGTTTCCTTTTTTTCGACGACTCTTCATTATTCAAACAAATTCCAAATTTTTTTGAAAAATTAGTAATATCATCCCACAATAGTTTAAAACTTTTATCAGACCTTTTGTCTTGTAATGTTGATATTACACCATTAATTGCAGAAGTTGCTTGGCCCAATGTCATATTTTTTTTTTGTAAAGTTTGACTTAATAAGTCGATAGTTAATAAAATGTCATGAAATACAAATAAATTAAAAATAAATTGTGCTTTTTTAATTCCTTTTAAAAGACCAACAGCTTCAATAGCATATTTATTTTTGTTATTATTAATTTCTTCTTCTAATGTATTTATTATGGATTCGTAATTCATTTTAACGTTATTGCAATTTTTGTACCTACATGCCCATCTAGTAGTACTTAGCTGTGTAAGTTTAAGTGGTTTTAACCCCAATTTTTTTTGCATCAAAATAAATGTGCTGTGGTTGAATGGTTGAGAAAAGTGAATATAAAGTGATTCTAATAAATTAAAAAAAGTTACTGAACTTCTTATATTTTTACATGTGTCAGTGACCACCAAGGCTAGCTTATGTGCTGCACAGTGAAAGTATACAGCAGTTGGATACTTTTCTCTAATCTTAGTCTGTAGTCCTCCAACTGCGCCTGACATCACACTAGCACCGTCATATGTTTGTGCAACAATGGGTATGTCAGCTATTTCTAATTGTTTTAGTTCATTTATAATAATATTTTTTAAACTTTCTGCATCCCTTGACTGAGAGCAATCAATAAATTTTATAAAACGTTCACATATTTCAAATCCATTACAATATCTCACACACAAACTCAATTGTTCTTCTTTAAATGAACGAGCTTCATCACACATTAATGAATACTTTCCACATTTTCTAATTTCATTTGTTATGACTTTTATAGTTGAATTGGATACAATATTAAGAATTTCATTTTGGATATCATGGCTAGTATATGATAAATATGCATGATATTTTACATTAAAATTGTTGTCAAATTTACAAAATAGTTCACATAGTTCTAAAAAATTTCCTTTATTAGAACTTTCTTGTTTTTCATTGTGTCCTCTTAAAGCTAGTCCCTGTCTAGCCAAGTATAAAATAATATCAATAATCTTTTGTATATACATCTGATTATTTAAAATGTCTGTTTTAAATTGATCAGAAAGTTGAGTATGGACATTTCCATGGATTTTTGATTGTTTGTATTGTGTGTATTTTTCTATGCTACTACAATGGCTTTTACAGTTAGAATGTTTTTCTAATTTATCACTTAATTTTTTCCAATTATTAAAACCAATTTTTTTAAAAATGTCTTCTGATGTATTTAAATTATCAAAATGTCTACGTACAAAACAAAATAAGGAATCTTGATGTACACTATATTCAATCCAGAAGTATTTTTCATAGTATTTACTAGAAAATGAACGATTCTGTTTTCCTATTTTTTTTAATGGATATGACAAAATTGGTTGTTTTGGGCCTGACTCTAAACTTCCTAAATCTATTACTGGATTACTATTTTCATTTTTAGATTTATTTAAACATAAAGAATTGTTACCGTCATTGTTTTCTGGATTTTCTATTGGTTCAGTCGGTTCAGACGGTTCAGTTTCAATATTTGTTGAAATATTTTTTGTAGAACTACTGAAAAATGTTCTGATATCGAGGCGTTTCATATTTATTCCCAATGAAATAATATTACGTTTGCACTTTGCACGTACCTATTTGTACTATTTTGTAGGTTATTTATTACTTTATTACTCAATATTCAAGTATCAGTGTATCACGCACGCACAAACACTGAATTGTCACTGATGTTAAAATTAAATAATAATATTATTATGTAAACAATCATGATCAATTATATAGACAATTTACTATCTACAATATTCAAGATTGATAACAATATTCAATAATAATAATTGTTTAAACGTAAATATTATAAACTATAAATAGCCATGCAATACCACAGCCGCGCAGCACTTCCAACAACGAAAGCAGTGCGTGCGTGCGTGTATGATTGGCGCACACCACCAGTGTTGCCGAACTAGCCATTTTATAGCTAGACCTAGCATTTTTTAATAGCGGTCTAGCTATCAAATTCTTCATCTAGCAGGTTTTCAACTTCAATTTACTTATATTTGTTATTTTTTTTTGGCCACACGGCACAGCGGGACAAGACGACGCTATCACGACGGCACTATCAACTCTTATGTATATACTGATATAAAACTATTAAACTGTAGGTACGTAACTTTGGTATACATTTGGGGGGGCTAATCTAAAACTTGGGGGGGCTTAGCTCCCCCAAGCCCCCACCTAGCTCCGCCTATGTCTGAGAACCAAGGCAGCGGAACGGATAGTTAGATCCCAAGATTCGAATGTAACACAATATAATGCAAAGCGTAAGGAACCGACGATTTACAAGGAAGGCGACTATGTGATGATAACAAATGTGGATGTGACGGTAGGACAAAATAAAAAGTTAATACCAAAATTCCGAGGACCGTACGTAGTGAGGAAAGTGTTAGATCGAGATAGATACATAGTAGGTGATATAGAGGGGTTTCAATTAACTCAGCGCCCGTACGAAGGTATTGTTGGACCGGACCGCATGAAAATGTGGATACGTGTTTGAAGTACATTATTTATTATTACGCTACTAAGTACATTTTTTTACATTTATTACAAATTTAATATAATATAATAGGTCAATTAATTTATTGTTACAATTTGTTTCTTTTCCTCGTTCATTTTTTTTTGGCACATGTAAACTATATTATACTTATGTCTTTATGAAACAAATGTTAATTTATATTCAATGTAATTTTAATTTTATGTAATGTTCCGCAACATGCCGTTTACGTGTTGCGTCTTTGTATACTCGTATATTATTATGTATTTATTAATTATTAATTGGTTTTTTTTTTTGTTGTTTGTTTTGTTTGTATGAAGTTAAGAATTTAAGATTGTCATTATATCATTATTTAAACCTAAATTATTATTATATAAAATTTTTTGTTCGAGACGAACAAAGGTCAGAATGGCCGAACTGTAGGATTTATATTTTATATTAATTTATATTCTTGTGCGTAATTACGGGTTTTCTGGTGATCGGCGTTATCGATCAATGTGAATCGACCGTCGCCCGTATCTAGACTGGTCGAGCGATATTTATATATTATTAATTAATTGTGTGTGTGTGTGTGTATGCCGATCGGCCAGACGACCTGCGTACAGATATATTGTTCTCTCAAGCAGTCAGTCTCGAGATACGGGTCGCGATGACCGTTTCTTTGTCAATAAAAATAAATGTAATAAAGGAAAGCATATTTTTGGTTATATAATTATTATGAATAGTCTACGTTTTATACGAACCCCTCTTACAGTTCAAATAATGTGATAATGTGACATTGGTTAATAATCATGGATTTATATTTTATGAAAATGTAACTTTGAATATTAACAAATATTTTATATGTACACATAATACCTACTAAAAACAATTATATTATCATGTTAATGAATAATGAAATAGCATCTGTAAATCACATATTTAAGCGTAAAACTGGAGAAATTATTTTTAAGGTGATCTACTTTTTTCAATATACCAGTTAAATCAAATTTTAATATTTACCTTTATAATTGATTACTGAATTAAAATGTATAAGTGTTACTGTAATCAAATATAAATGCTTCTTCGTCGAAATGTCATTGTTATGGCATTAAGTCATAATTTAATAACCATAAAAATAAAAATAATAACTTACTTATTAATTATATCATGATTTTTTTTTTTATAGATAAAAAAATATTTAAATCAAAATTAACAGTAAGGTAACAATTAATATCAAGCACGGCTATAGATAGTATAGTTGCCCATCGACCCATGATTTTCATACTTGTGTCTACCGAGATGAATCACTATAATCAGTATTAAAGTTAAATTAAACAGCTGGGGCACTAGCACTAGCGCTTATATATCATAGTGGCTATCACGGAACTACAATTTAAATTGAAAGGTATTTGCATTAATAGTCACTACAACATATGAGCGCTATTGAGCAAGTCTCCAGCTGTTTAATACTGATAATGAAGATTCATTTTGGTAGACACTTTTCTAGATTCTTTGGGCAACCATACTATCTTTAATTATGGTATCAAGGCATAATATTTTTATTAATACATCATTTATAACTTATAAAATAAATCAATACAGTTTATGATTTTAAAATATTTTTATTTTGTTTTTTTTTTTATATGATATATTGATATGTAGGTAATATTATTATTATTTTTAAAATAAAGAAATCTTTTTTTTTAATAACTATTTTATTTAATTTGAATACATTGTGTATTTTTCATACAATATAACTTATAAATATCAATACAGTTTATGGTTTTAATATATTTTTATTTTATTCATTTTTTTTTGTTTCTATAAAACTATAACTATTATTATATATGATATATTGGTATGTAATATTATTATTATTTTTTTTTTTTAAATAAAAAAAACTTTTTATTATAACCACATTATTTAATTTGAATTAATTATGTACCTAAAATATATCCTATATTCACAATCATATTTAGTGTGACTTCTTATAGAATTTTATGAGGTACATTTTGAACAACTCATAGAAGTTAACATGGTCACTATAATCACCAATAAATTACCTAGGGTAGTATCACAGAATTAAGGGGATTCGATACCGTGATTTTCTGTTTTTGTCTAACACAAGCTCGACATAGTATTTTAGACGTGTTTTTTTGCCAAACATACCAATTGATCTAATAAAGCGATAAGAATTCTGAAAACAGATTTGAATTTGTCGTCAAGTCTACTTGAAATCGACTTTCCCACATTTTTGATATCATCCCCCAAATTTTTTAAAATGTCATATTCAAAAAGAGTATTTAAAAATTCTGGTATTTCAATTATTGGAGAAGTTAAAATCAAAAAATCAAAAATGTCGGAAAGTCGATTTCAAGTAGACTTGACGACAAATTCAAATCTGTTTTCAGAAATCTTATCGCTTCAATAGATCAATTGGAATGTTTGGCAAAAAACACGTCTAAAATACTATGTCGCCCGTGTGTTAAATATGTAAACTCTCCCGGGTAAACTTTATGTTTACCTGAAGGAAATGTGTAAACTCTCCCGAGTTGTTTTAAATGTGATTGCTACAGTATGAATTGGCTACACTGCAGCGATTGTGATATCATTTTAAATATTTATTATCAATTGTACTACTGTTAACCTGTATTTGTAATTTAAATATTTAATTACCGTTAACCTATTTTTGATTTGAATATTTAATTACCGTTTACCGATTTTTGATTTAAATATTTTAACGATATTAACTATAATGGCTCAAGCCGCTCAACCAAGTTTCAAGTATGTTTTAAGTCAACGGAACAAAGAATTGCTGATTATGTCCTCATTTATTTTTCATAAGCAATCAACACTATCATCGACTGGTGAAGTCAAGTGGAAATGTAGCGTGAATAAATTCACAGCACTTCTATATATTATCGGTATGTAATTATTTAATTCAATTTGTTGTATTCTAGCTTAGACAATCATAAATATTTTTTCAGATAGGGAAATTGTATCAAGATCAAATTTAGAACACATTTACGCTTCTGATGAGCAAAAGGTACAACGTTTGTGTATAACGCAATCGGGAAAGCGAAAAGCGACTGAAAATATATCTGATGCTCCACGGAAAATATTACGTAAAGTTTTGCAGGAAAGTAATAGTGACGCCATTGATACTAGTGATTTATTACGAATTAAAAGAAATATGTATAATGCAAGGCGCAAAATTTTTCCACCATTACCCAAAAATATTTTAGAAGTTCATAATATATTGAAAACGTTTGAAGTAGAGACTTCTAAAAATGAAAATTTTTTGTGGTTAAATGACGAACATCATAACATAATAATATTTGCATGCTCTTCAAATTTAAATTGTTTAACAGAATCAGAAACTATTTATTTAGATGGCACGTTTTCTTATTGCACTAAGTTTTTTAAACAATTGGTGACTTTACATGGATATATAAATGGTCACTATATACCATTAATATTTTGTTTATTATCAGATAAATCTTCTTTATCTTATGAGAGAGTATTAAAGTTTTTAGTAGATAAATGTATTGATATGAATTTATTATTTTCTCCTAAGACGGTAATAGTAGATCTTGAAAAGTCTATACACAATGCAGTTTTAAATGTTAGGCCCGAAACAAAAATAGAGTGTTGTAGATTTCACCTCACACAAGCATGGTACAGAAAAATACAAGAGTTAGGTCTTTCTGTTGAATACAGAGATAACACAAGCGAAGTTGGAAAATGGCTGCATTATATTTTTGGATTAGTATTCATAGATCCGAATGAAGTTGGGAATGTTTATGTATGAACATTAGCTGCAATAATGCCTCCACAAAATGAAAAATTGGAAGCTTTTGCTTCGTATTTAGTTAACACATATATTGATGAAGATGCATCATATCCTCCAACAATGTGGGCCTCAGCATCATCATCAACTTCCAAAACAACGAATGCTTGTGAATCGTTCCATTCACATTTCAATTCATATTTCTCTAGTACTCATCCATCTCTATTTATATTTATTAATGCCCTAACAGATTTTCAAAATGAAGGGTACATTAAAATGCAAAGTTGTAACAAACCAAATAAATCAAGTAAAAACTCACATACAAAAAATAAAGAAAAAATAATAACACAAAAAATAATACACTACACAAACAAAGAAATAGATACCTTAAGTTTTTTAAAATCAGTGTGTTCTTATTATCATAAAAATTAGTATTTTGAATATTTACATTGATTATTTACATTGATTTATTATTATTATTATTATTATTATTATTGATTGATTATGTGTATAATTGACTTTTTTTTAAATTACATTTTATGACTTTTAATTTATTTGTATTTTGACTATAGTTATTGACCCTGGAAGTTAATGGCATTTATTTTTATTATTATTTTTATATAATTGACTTTTTTTGTGAGTTGTTTCAACTATACTAATTATTTTTATGCAATTTTCGGATCTTAGTATCAAGATAATATATCTAAAATAATAAATGTTATGTGATATAAAAATCATCCTGTATAATACAATATTATTCATTAATCATTAGTATTAGTTTAAATTGTATGTTTTCTTAATAAACATTGTATTTGATTTTATTATAACTTATTATTACGATTATATGTTTATCATATTATATTATGTTTTGTCCTATGTCTAATTTAAGCATGGTTTTCTTCAGCCACACGTTACCGACAGGTAGTACTGATGTAGGCCCGGGAGAGTTTACATGTTCCCGTCAGGTAGTACTGAAGAAGACCCCGGGAGAGTTTACATGTTCCCGTCAGGTAGTAATGGAATACACCCGGGAGAGTTTACCATAGGGAGAGTTTACATGTCATTAAAATCGGGAGAGTTTACAATCGCCCATCTGCAAATACGAGAAATCGGCAATTCTTTAATACGGAACTGATGCCATTAATGAATAGAGCGAACAATACCGGGGATAAGTGACCACCTTGCGGCACACCAGACGTAATATTAACCATACTCGAACACACACCATTGAATTTTACGAATTGCTTTCTACCCGTTACATAAGACTCAAACCATGACAGGAGCGGTTCATCCAACCCGGTTACACGGAGTACTTGTAATAAGGCTTTATGATTTATACGATCAAAAGCCTTGTCGAAGTCCGTGTAAATTACGTCAACTTGGGAGCGGTTACTGAAGGCATCAAGTGCATAGCTAGTGAAGATAGCGTTACATGTTGTAGTAGAACGGCCAGAACGAAAACCATGCTGTTCATCAATAAGAACATGATTCACAGACTTTTGAATCGATTGTAGAACAAGAGATTCGAAAAGCTTAGCAATATGGCAAATTTTGGAGATGGGTCGATAATTAGACTTTTCACCAGATTTGAAAATAGGTGAGACTGAACTTACTTTCCATATATCCGGGAATAAACCTTCACTAAGAGATTTATTGAAAATGAGAAGCAGCGGGTAACATAAGACCGAATTTAGGTGATACAAAAAAGTTCCTGGCAAACCATCAGGACCAATTGACTTAGCCAAACTAGATTCAACATCTTCAATATCAACATAACAACAAGAAGGTAGGTCATAGGGTAGTCCATTAGGTAAAGCATTCACAGTACATATGTTAGTTAACGAAAAGACAGAACTAAAATGCTTAGAAAAGAGCTCAACATTGTCGGTGCAAGAGACACCGTCAAAGATTTACTGTAGAAGGAAGATTATTTCCATTTTTGTTTTTGCGTACAAAGTCCCAGAAAGATTTAGAGTTTGAGATGAAGGATGATTCGGCTTTTTTATCAAATTGTTGGTAACATCTACCAGACTCATACTTGAACTGGGCACGCAGAAAAGAAAAACAAGTATAATCAAAGGGGTTCAAGGTGGATCTAAAAAGAGCATGGGCTTTTTTTTTACGGATAACTAGGCGTTTTAAATCACTTGTAAACTACGGCCGGTACGTAGACTTTTTGTATTTTACCAATGGAACAAAGTTAGAAACACAGAATTAAGAGCATGAGATAGAGCGAGAGCCGCCTTATTAGTATTTAACGCAGAAATAGTGTCACGCCAAATTATAACTTACCAAAAAAGTGTTAACCTTTACAAAATCTGTCTTATTGAAATCTGGAAAATAACGCGAAGCATCGAAAGTAGGAACAATTTGAGAACTGACAACATCAAAAACAAGGTATAGGTGATAGCTGTCCTCGGGAACAAAAAGGATATCCGATCTTTTAATAACGATATTACGCTCATTGCTAAAGACTAAATCTAACAAGGTATCATAAGTATTTCTTATTTCATTCAATTGGAAGAAGTTGAGGAAGGCAAAGCATTCAGGGATACAAGAGATACGCGCACCTTATAGTTAAGAATAGATAAGCCCCGTTTCATCATTTGACCACAGTACATCTGGAAGATTAAAATCACCACAGACAATAAAAACACAACCATTATTATTGGAAACGATACTCTCAAGTTCCAAAGTAAATGACTCATAAACACTAACAGGCGAGTTAGGAGGGAAGTAGACACCACAGATAATATACGACATTGAGTTGAAATACATTTTTAAGAAAACCCACTCAGCCCCCATAAATTTAGGGATAGGTATTTCCAACGCACTAACATCGTTTTTTACTGCTATGGGGACACCGCCACCCCTATTATGAACACTAGTAGCACTGGATATATCACATATAAACACATTATATAATAAATATATAATATATCATATTATTTACTTATCTTAGTATTACTTGCTATCAATACTATAGTTAATAAATAGTTCGGTAATTGATAAGTTAAAAAAAAAAAAGTTTTGTGAAAAGCAGTATTTAAACCGGTTAAAATCGGTACCAAAGCGGTTATTTACAAAATATATCATAAACCGTTAAAATCGGTAACCGGTAACCACTATATTAATCTGATATAAAGTAACCGATAACTGGTTAACAACACTTCTTAGAACAAAAAACTGGTAACCGGTCAGTAAAAAATTTTCGGCTCCTGCTGAAGCCAATTGTTACCCCTTGTTTTATAAACGGTTTTAAGCCTTGGATAATATCTTAATTGAATAATATTCAGTTTATTTATAAAACCCAATAACATTCCAATGTGGAAATCCATTATTGATATGATTGATTGACTGCTATCAACATGTTTTAAGTATTGCAAAATAATTATTTAAAAAATGGAATATACATACTATTAACATGTCCCAACGAACATAAGAAAGAAGCTATAAAATATTTTGATGAGATAGATGGTGATCGTAGACTTAATATTAATGAAGATAATTTTGAAGTACTCATTTTTTTCCCCGTTATTTACTCAGTGTTATCTCAACTTGCTGCTCGATTTAAAGGAAAACATGAGGTAATTGAAATTTTTTTTCATTTTTATCAAAAACTAAAAAATATTTGTTAATGCATCACATATGACTTCATACTAAAGGATAGTGATGATGCAGTACACATTTTACACGACAATTATTAAGTTTATGAACAAGTTTACAAAAACATCAACTTAAAACTATAAAGAGCTTGGCCATGTAGGTATATAGTTGAAAATGATTTATCCATTATATTTTCAGATGTGTCATGTGTCATATTTATAACTATACTCATAACTGTTGCAGAAGCAGAACGTTCTTTTTCATTATTAAAAATAATAAAAAACTATTTGAGAAACTCAATGAGTCAAACTAGACTAAGTAACATTGCAATATTAAATATTAGAAGAGAAATTACTAAAAATCACGGACTAAGATATAATGGACTGGAAACGAGCAGCTTACCAGTGGCCTAGAAAGTATGTACAAGATTATGCCTCTTGGGGGGTCACCATCATAATCGAGAGTTTACAGCGACATCTGTATAAAACGTGGACTAAGATACAAAATGTGAAGCTAAATAAAACCACTGGTAGCGCTGAAACCTTTCGATTATGAGTGTCGATGATAACAGAGGAACCTTTTGCGGGCCGTCCCCCGTCACCCGCCGACCATGTCGTTTGCAGTCCATTATATCTTAGTCCGTGCTAAAAATATAAATATATCATAAATAATTAATAATACTTTGATAATATCAAATGTAGAAAAAAACTTATTGAAATAAATGTATTTAAGAATTTAAAATTAAAAACCATTTAAAATAAAGATTATAATAATGTTCAATGTTTATTTATATTTGATATTTTTTAAACATTTAATATTACAATGTGTGTTCTTTAATTTAAGTGCAATATAGAGATTATAGTCATTATCATATTAATGATATTTATTCTTAATTTATATTATACTAACATAGAAGCATACATTAATACATAATAACTAAGATGTACAGTTATGAGAAAAGTGAGTGAATACATAATTTTATAATTTCCTTTTAATTAATATACTTAAATTTTGTGTTTTTTAGTTATTTAATATATCAATATGTATAAAATAAAAAATATTTTTTTTAAGGGGCCTTAAATTGGTTGTTTTACCCTAGCTCCTGAGACTTAGATCCGGCACTGGGTCATATACACGTATAGATAAATTTAGTTGTTGGTAAGGAAACTAGTTCAAAATGGTTCAAGTAAAAAGGATGTATTTTCCAATATTATTTATTAATGTATTGTATCTGGGATTCAGTTTACCTGCAGGGATAACAAAATTACCCACTCAAAATTTTGATTTTGTATTGAATCTTGTAATTTGGGACTCAATTTAGCTAAACCCAATAATTATATATCCAGACCCAAAAAACTACTGGTCGTCTCTGCAGTATAGCTTATAATTATGATGTACAATGTTAACACTTACCGGAATATCCAAGAAAAACCTGAAACAAAGCCGATACGGCTATTGCACCTGAAAGTTCTCTCATGCGCACTTTCCAAAGTTCTTCTTGATCATAAGATGTCATTTCGATGATGCTTTCCATAGAGGGGCACCTCCATTGTGGTAGTTTTAAAATTGCCAAAGTCGGTACGAGAAATGAAATCGTTCCTCCTTGTACGATTGGAAGCCTGTTAGAAATAAGCTTCTGTTGTTGTTAAATAGAAATAATAATGGGTTGTAGAAATTTAATTTAAATTTTTTTTAGATTCTGAGAATAGTGATTATGTGTGATTTTTTTTTTACTTTTTATTTACCTGAAAGAACCATTCATTATTTAAGATCGTATAAATTTAAAATTCTCACAATATTGGATATTCACGAATTTCTATTAATTGATTATTGATATTTTTTTGTAATTCAATAACGAATAGTCATGGACACTTGACATTTTTACAACATAGGTATTTATATTATTATTTTTCATACTTGGCAATAGTTTCAAAATATTTTGATCCTTTTTAAGCTATTTATAGCAATGATATATTTTCGATTTTTTTTAAAATTATTTTTTAGTTAAACATTTATAAACATTTTGATTTTCATAGCTAACATTTGAAAAAATAATAGAAGATTTCCAACATGATTTTGTAAAAAAAAAAAATAGTACTCCGGAATGTTAAGCTATTTATAGCCATGAGACATTTTTGATTGTTAGTATTTTTATTTTTAATTATTAAATGTAATTATTTTTTGACAAGTATTCTAGAATCTATATTATCCGCTCAGAATTGTTTTTGGTATTCAATGATTTATTATTGAATTTAAATATAACATGTCCATACAACGCCATGCTCGACAACTACAGTACAGGAGTGGTACCACTGTCCACCTTTTTTAAAATTTATTTATGAGTTTTAAATTTTAAATCTATAAAATTAATAACGTTTATTAATTGTTACAAGTTACAACCATAGTAGACTGAGGAGGTACTTACATAGGGTTGCCATATGTATTTTTTTTCACTTAAACGGGGATAAAAATGTTTGTATAATTTTTAAAGGACCATGAAACAAAAAAAAGTCATTTCAAAAAAATGATCTGATCACTCCTGTGTCAAATAGCGATCGTACGTATACGCGTTACGTCACTGGTGCGCACGGATTTGTACCGCCGTATTATTTTACGCGGTAGATATATAGGTACATGGCGATTTATAAACACTTACAACAACTATTAAGTTAACATTATTGAAATATATTAATGCATTATTACAATGAATATTTGAGTTTTACATTTAGTATAGACGGAATAGTACAAATTTAAAATGGTGTACTATATTTAAAAAATTAAAATATTTAAATTTACATTTAATTTACATTTTACAATTAATTTATGTTTTTAGAATCTTGTGAATTTTTTTTTTATTAAATCGTTGTAACTAGGTTTTTGTTGAGGAACTATATTGTTAGGTACCACGGATAAACTGAATTTTTCTGATATTGTTGAGTTATTTTCTTTCACGTGAACATGGACTTTTGGCATAATATTTTCGTGCCACTCATCGTTTTTATTTAATTCTTATTTTTTTTTTATGACATCTGCTGGCTGGTTTAGAAAATACTATTTTTTCTCCGACTTTCTTTTTATTTACGATGCTATTATTGTCTAGTATAACAATTATACTTCTCATATACATACCTTTGTATTTTAAGTGAATACGTTTTGGCATATATTTTAATCGTAAATTGTGATACTATTCTAATCTACCAGTATGTACAAAATGAGTAGCATATGTCAAATCTTTTAAAAAATCTTTTGCCATGATAATTTTTTTTCGAAGCGTAATATGATTCGCTTTCTGGATCTATCCACAGTTTATTTCGTATTTCATTTTCATTTAATTTTTCATGTTCGCATCTATTTTTTTCACCATTATCTTCCCACTCATGTTCATTTGATATGTGTTTTAGTATAGATATCAATTTATCAATGAGTTTTTCTTCATCCCCTTCACATGTTTGTGCTGACAACCAAAGATGATTGTTAATTGACGATATCTATAACTGAATAAGTACAGTACTTAGCACAAAAACCCGGTGAGTCGACATTGGCCATCCCCAGCTAGCCAAATTGATGATAGCTTTATAGCTTCGATGTTTTTTTTTCTGTGTTCTTCCCATTGGTGGTATATTACAGGAAAAAAGTATTTATTAATAACTTTTTCATAAACTATACGAGTAAAAATTGAAAGTTTCAATGAGGAACAAAATACTTAAAATTGAGTAAATAGAATACCAGATAGGTAGTACTAAAGATGCAGTAATCAAAATGTTCCCTTCTGGTCTCTTACCTGTTTTTGGCTGTGAACACCATTGCAATTTATGACCCTGTTCACATATAGTTATAATTGAGACAAGTGCACCTTGTGTAAAATGTTGTCAAGAACAAACCCTACTACCGCATTGACGACAATATTTGAAAAGTTGGGATAAATTTTTCCAAAATAAAATGAAACAATAATTATCATCAAAATAATTTTGCGTAGATGAATTGTTTTTGTAGTGTCGATTGTATTTATATTGGCTATCATCATCAGAGTCAATGTCAGAATTAGAACTTCCATCTTCGGATTCGGACGGTATATCAAAGGAAAAATTATCGTTCTTTTCTACTTTTAATAAGTTTCTAGCCCTATATCACACTGTACACCTATATCTTTTTGATTGACTCGTTCTTCAGAAAATTCTGACTGTAAACTACCGTCATTGAATTAAAAATTTAAATCCGCATTGTTTTGAATTAGTTTTACTTTTTTTCGGAGTACTTGTAGTTAATAATTCTGATGTGAACTGACTAAATTCTCTACGATCTGTTCTTTTATTACATTCACTAACAGTCAATGTATTATCTGTTGTTTTACTTCTAATAGTAGGAACCACGTTGGGATTTAAATTTATTCTAACTTTTAAATCTGGCATCAGTTTATTTTTCATGATATCCGATTGATTAAAATCTTAAAATTTAAAATGTTTTGAACATAATCGTGAATTTCTTGTAGGAGTGAAATATTTGCATTTGCAAAACTCAACCCAAACTTTATATCTGCTAGGAGATTTTTCACGGCTTGGAAATCTATAAAAATATAGGCTGATTTTACTTATATCAATATCACTATCTGTACATACATACCCTGCACAAATCAGCATCGTTATCAACGATATAAATACAGAATAATTTATTTAACTATACGAGTTAATGAATTATTGGTACACATTGTTTTTGTTGTTGTATTATAGTTGTATCAAGTTTTCTAATAATAATAATATGAGTCCAATTAAAATGGTTATCAGTCTGGCTAATACAAACACGTAGTTTCATTGAAAATTCTAAAACTAGCATTTATTATTTGTTGTGTTTAACTACAGACGCAACGTACATAAGTGGCTTACAATTGTATTTAATATTATATACTATTATGTTGTGTAATTTGTGTTAAAAAAAATTAGTTAAAACCTTTCTGTTTTGAACCTACTGTGGAAGATATCGATAACAGAATTTATGAAGCACTACGAATAAATCCAATACAAACAATAAACTATGTGGGAAGAACAGCAGTACACCAAAGTAATTGGCGTTTGTGTAAAAAGTGTCTTACTTTGCAAACTGACAAATAATGTATTTGTTGTTTTGAATTCGAATATATATCGAATTTGCATTCTAATACTAAATGAGTGACAAAATTATCATCTTTTAAAAAAATTATAATGGCCGAAGAAGTTTTGAACATTACTAGGCAACAAATGATTTTTAAAACTAATGATGTAAAACGAAACAAAATGCTTTCAACATAAAATCTGGAAAACAAAACTTGGAGATTTTTATGTTACAAACAATTTACGCATTAGATAAATTCATTGACTGCAATGGGAAAAGGTAATTTCTAATACGACTATACTAATTATTAATTATTAATTATACCTATCGTTATACTTAATTTCATAGGAAATCGTGTACCTATGCATTCCAGCATAAGTTGTACAAACTATTCGAAATAAGTACGCTGAAAATAATGGAATATACGTAGGTTTTAAAGAAAACCACAGCAAATAAGAAATTTTAATACATTTGAACACCAAATTAATTGTAATAAATAAGTTTGAATAAGATTAGTGTAACTCAGTATTAATTTTATATTTTAGTATTTTTTATTATTTATAAAAACCTACATTATGATTATGTACGTCTATAATCACATATAATATAATATACTATAGTATATTTAGTTATTTAAAATAATGAATACAATATATCTAATACTAAATTTTTATTATAAATAATAGTACTTCCTAATATTATAAGAGCCAATAGGTACTTTTATTTTTTAATCAATGGCTTATGTAGTTATTAATTATATTTATTTAAATGCTATAGTATTTTAAATCACAAATGAGCATACGAAACTATTTTATTTATTATAGTGTTATGTTGTACTAAAAATAATTAATTTAAATAACTTACCTCTAATTATAATTTCAACTGAATTGTCTAACAGCAACGACGAATGACGGCTGAAGAATGACAAATGACAGTTGATAATATCCTATAGATCCTAGTTTGTAATTCATGTTATTAAAATGGAATTATCTAATCCGATATAAATAACTTTTAAAGTCAATAATAATAAATGATAATGATATTATAATATCATCACAGAAATTAATTCAGTCTTATATTTTGTGTGTTTGAATGCACCATATTATAAACATATTGTACCGCGTAAAATAATACGGCGGCACAAATCCGTGCGCACCAGTGACGTCACGCATGTACGAACGATCGCTATTTGACACAGAAGGAGTGATCGGATAATTTTTTTGAAAAGACGAACGATTTAGTTTTCATTCTAATATTATATTAAGAAATAAAAAAAAAAAATGATTTTTTTTGTTTCATGGTCCTTTAAGGAAAAATCGAACCACGATCAACCCGTTTTGGCACATATTATTTTTAACTAGAATAGGTGATCTCATTATAGTTGGAACTACGGCACGACGCCATACGTTTGTATGCGCAAAAACCAAATTGCTATGAGTAACGGAAAAGATTATCAACTAGCGATAAATGATGACAAAAACGTAGCAGAGATAAAAAGGAAACCAACGAACATAATTTCATTATTCTTTAATAATTGTCGTCACCAAGCCAAAAAATAATTTTAAAATAGATTTCGTCAGTCAATCAAAAAATCAAGTTGATTTTTTTGTTATATTACAAAACAATATTGATTCTTAACCAGACATGTTAAGAAAAAGACAAATTGTTAACATATTTAATTATTGAAGTTTGATTCTGGATAAATATTTCATCCCAAGACACTTTATTGGGACAACGGGACGCTTTAATCAAAACCGGGGGTCGCGACGTCTGGCAACATTAACTTTATCAAAATCAAATATTAGCTTAATAAGTTATAGATAGACGGTCCTACATAATATGGTAGTTTCACACAAACTAAAAACTGATTAATGATTAAATTATTAAAATAATATTATTCAAGCAGAGGTAGGTACGAATGGATTATAAAAAAATACTGTGATACCTTTATTATCTTTACTGTGGGACTTACGGAATCGTAATAAACAATATTATATGTAATTAAAGCACAACTATTGTTTCAAAACGATTAATAAAATGTACCTAATTCGTCAATAAAATTGAATGTGATTAACTAGTTATATGGTGGTATTAATATCAAATACTGATTAAAATTAAACCGTTATTAATTATTATTATGTATATTATGGCGCCAAGGTACTCTTTGATGAATATCGTTATTCTTGGAAAAATTAATAGGAACGATTAATGTCCAATTTCAAATGATCAAAGTCCAAATTCAAAGAGCGTTGTCATTTTTGCAATCTAAAGTAAGTATTGGCTGAAGTAGGGAGATGCTATTTCAATCGAATTTTAAATATATCTATTGAAAAAGTCATTGCATCTGTTACTAGGTAGAGGACCGAAAAATGAAGCTAAATAAAATATGACAATGCAGTCAATGTAGACACATTTTTCAACTTTGTAGTTTTTGTCTTACAAAAAAACACCAACATAACAAAATCAACATGATTCTTAAAAGTCATTAAAGAGTTTTAATTTTGTTAAACGAACCTTAGCGGGATCGGGTATTACAGCTAGTTATAAAAACATATTTACATATACATACCTGCAACCGAATGTAACTTGTATAAACGTCACTATAGCCGTTACGAATATCATAGTTGATATAATATGGCCTCGAGCAGGATCATCTTCCTTCATGCATAGTGCTGGTGTTAGGATAAATGGGATCGATACAATAGCACCAATCATCGTAAGGTAATGCTACAAAAAGTATTTTAAATGATATATCGAGTATTACAAAAATCTGTGACAGGACGTGCTATCGATGTTTGTTCAACAATAACATAACATGGCAAAAAAATTATTATTAATTAATATATTAAATGTATTAATATAATACTAGAAGCTGTTTAATAAGTACTCAGTTCATATTATAAACGAATAATCTAAAAATGTATTAACACAATCAGTGGCATGGCAAACTAAAGAATTTTCAGAGGCAAGTATATTGTATACTTATATTTACTGTGTTACACAGTGTCTTTTTATAGATACCTAAGATGAGTTCATACTTGGACGAAATTACATATTTAAACTTAGCAAGTTTTTTGTAGATAAAGTAAAAGTATTATTCATGGATACTTTTAAAGTATAATATTATATTGTACAATATATTCATGCATACACACAATGACATTTGAAATTATGTTGGCAAATATTAATTCAACTATTTCAACATACTGTATTCTTTTAATGTCAAATAGTAAAATGAACTTTAATATCAATAACATCATAAAATATACTTAGTAGGTAACATAGGCTTGATAATTGACAGAAGATCTTCGCTCGGAATCATTTTTCGTGTACAATAATTTATAAAATTAAATTTAATTAATTAATACAATGTGTCATCCGTTACAGCGACCTCTTTAGACACCTACTAATTACTATTCAGCAGAGCGGTATCCACTTTTTTATTTTAAATATGATTATAGATAGTTTACGGTAAGTAAATATTTTTAACATACTTGCAGAGCCATGAAGATACATAAATACCATGGTGGATTATCGTCAATGCCGTATGTTATAGACAATCCTTCGGTGTTTTTAGGATTCGTACTTTTTGTGTGGTCAATGGACTGGGACGATATGAACTCGTTCGACTAAAAATAAAAAATAACTATAATTTTAGGCAATCGATGACATCATAGTATGCTTAAATACTTGTATAGGAAATTATGAACTATAATAATTATTTATTGAAAACTGATTGTTCAAAACAAGCTTTTAGTTAAATTAATTTGATTAAAACTTTTTTCTTGATTAATACCTGGGTTGGGGATCACTATTTACTTCATGTTTTATTTAAAAATAATTATGTTATAAAGGTTTACTTGTAGTTTGTTTTAGAAATAATTAACGACCTTGTAATAGTATCAATTCATCGAAATTAACATTTTCAAACTGATGAAGTTATTGTTGAAATTGGTAGGTAAATAAAATATTTTTAAATGATTCATTTTATTTTTCCGTTCAAAAATGCAGCAATAATGTACAATATTTTATTAAAAATAACTACTAATGTATGTTATTATAAAGTAAAGCAATTTAACGAAAAACTCCCTATTACAATTTTGATTTGAATATTAAATAAAATACACTATAGTCATTACTCATTACAAATATGTTAAGGTTTTATTGATAAAAAATTAAATTACGGCGTTCGGAATAATAAACTAATTAATATAGTTAAAAAATTGTGTATACAAACGTTTAGGTTGATATTTACAAATCCTTTGTGGTCGTCCATGATTGAGATTGCTGAAATAAACTGTAGAGACGTAGGATGTCACTCTCGGTGGAGGTCTAATAATGTTGTGCTAGAAAAAATAAAATGACAGAAATCAAATCGATTAAACATCTGAAATGGTCGAGATAGTATGTAAGATACCTACGACGTTTGTCATTTAACACCATAATAAATTTTTATATGAGTGCATGAGTAGAGGTAGTAAGTACATAAATATTATAGCCATTAATCCAGATCGTAAATTGTGTTATCTTATTTGAACTATGAGAAAAAAATATTTGTTTGTTTAAGCCGCACGAACAAGTACAGTGGTATGCAAACAATACCTATCTATAATCTGCATTACATTATTGTGTATGTTTCCAGAGGTCAATGTCAATACTAATCAAACACTGTTAAACATTTCTGCAACATTACAATTTTGACATGTTACCACCTAATAGTAACTACCTAATTATTATTATTATTATTATAATAGGTAGGTATACACGGTATACAAATCAAAATGTATTTCTAGAAATAATTATGTTTAACGCATCCCACACTTCGACTTTGATTTGTTGATTTGTATCAAAATTATTGGCAAGTGAAAAAAACTATAGGTGGAAAAAATTGCCAAAACCCAAGACATTAGTCCAAAGTCGTTGAATTAAATAGTTTTCGTGTAATGGCAGAACTATTTTTTCTATAGAACGATATAATTGAATTTAAATTTAAGACCATCCATTACAGTGACCGTCCAGATCACCCACTTGTAAACTACTGTACACCAAAGCGGTAGGTATCCATCTTTTTTAAGTTATTTTTTTAGAATATTTTTACGACTCGGAAAATAAAAACTAAGGGAACACTTTGGGAAATAACCTCCTTGCACATAATCATGTGATAATTTACCTACTGTGATGTGTTACGACAGTGTTCATATAAAATTTAACATTCAGTGAAATTTTCATGTATCTACAGTTATTCGTTTCTGAATTACAACAAAATAAGAAAATCGTTACATGAGAAATCGAGTGAATATCCAATGTTGTAAAAATTTGATAAATGTAGACAAACTTATGTGGAATCGTGTATTACATTTTAAAATCTTATATTTTAAGAATTTTAACTCAAAAGTCAAAATCATATGCACATTTTCGTCATTTATACATATCAAAATTTAATACAAGGTACCCGATATATTGCTTAAATATCAGTTGAAAATATTGAAAAGGAGCTCTGCTGTACAGTAGGTTACAAGTGGGTCACTGTATAATGCATGGTATTAAATTTGAATTCAATGATATAATATCAAAGTTTATAAAAACTATTCTGAGCGGAGACGCTATGTCAGTCTAGGTATAAGACATATTATATACTTATCTATGGTATTAAAAAAAATTGACCTAAAATAGGTACCCATAATAAATTCCAAATTAATCATATTACAATATCCATTAGGTACTTATAATGCGTTATACATCAACAACAAACTCCGATACTATCATAATCCATATATATATATAATAAGGTACTTTAGAAGTTTCAAGTACCCACGAATAATATTGTACAATCACAACAAAATAACTAAAATAGTTATTCTAGGTTTTTTTTTAGTATGTAATTTCGTCCAAATTTGAACTCTTGAATCTTGTTTTAAATTTTTAATCGTTAGATATAAAAGTTGAACATTTTATAAATTTTTAACTACAAAATAATTATTCAATTTTAAATTTGATAAATTTTGACAAAATTCGATCTTTAAATACTTATAAAAAAAAAAATTGTGCCTATGTATTTTTAATGTTTTTCAACTGATATTGTAACAATATATCAGGACTAAGGAGTCTTGTCCTAAATTTTTAGGCTTTTTGGCCCAACAGATAAAACTTTATTGATATTTATAGAAAAAAAACTAAAAAAGTTGAAAACTTAAAATGTCCGTAAACAGCTCAAAAAGAGTTAAATAATTTTCAAATTGGCTGGTATATGGGAAATGTTAATATAAACATTCAGTGAAATTTTCATATATTTACAGTTATTCGTTTTTGAGTTGCAACAAAAAAAGGAAATCACTACATGAGAAATCGAGTGAATATCCAATGTTGTAAAAATTTGAATTTCAAACGCTCATAAAAATTTAATTCGAATTTCTTATAGACATTTTTTTTTTGATAAAGGTAGATAATCTTATAAGGAATCTTGTATTACATTTTCAAATCTTGGATTTAAAAAGAAAAATTTTTACGAATTCTTAACTCAAAATAATTTGCTAATTTTCGTGATTTTTCCATATTTTGTCAATTTTTGAACTTTAAATGCTTATAAAAAAAAATTGTGACTAAGGATTTTTAATATTTTTCATCTGCCTTTGAATCAATATACTAGGAGCCTTCTATTAAATTTTCAAGCTTTTTTAACTAACAAATAAAATTTTATTGATATTTTTAGAAAAAAAACTAAAAAAAAATGGAAAATAAAAATGCTCCAAACAGTTAAATTTTAATCATGTATGGAAAATGCAAATATAAACAACCAGTGAAAATTTCATGTATATACATGTATAATTTCATACATTCATTTTTTTTTAGAGTTACACCAAAATCCAAAATTGATTTTCTCAAAAACAGATTTTGCGTAAAAATTCCCGTTTTCCTTAATTTTGACCCCCCAAAGTACCAACTAGATTCACTTTCCTATCACAAAAGATACTGTTTTAGAAAATCCAAGCACTTTTACTGTCCTAAAAAGTGATGACAGACACAAAAAAAAAAAAAATAAAAAAAAAAAAAACACACATCATTGTAAAATCAATACATTCATCGTTCCACTCAGAATCTAAAATACATACCCACAATTTTTTTATAAGCATTTAAAGCTCTATTTTTGATAATATTTATCAAATTTAAAATTAAATAATGATTTTTTAGTTAAAAATTTATTTCAACTTTTATAGCTAATGTTTGAAAACTCTCAGGAAGGTTCCACTTAAGTAGGTTATTCTGTAACCAATAAATCTTAAAAATATAAAAACATAGATTTTAGATTCTGAGTGGAACGATGAATGTATTGATTTTACAATGATGTGTGTTTTTATTTTTATTTTTATTTTTTTTTTGTGTCTGTCATCACTTTTTAGGACAGAAAAAGTGCTTGGATTTTCTTCAACAGTAGCTTTTCTGATAGGAAAGTGAATCTAGTTGGTACATTGGGGGTTCAAATAAAAATTTCCCATTAGTTTTCAAAAACGCCGTGAAAAACAAAAGAATAATTAAGGAAAAACGGGAATTTTTACGCAAAATCTGTTATCGAGAAAATCGTTTTTGGTTTTTGGTGTAACTTTAAAACAAATGACCGTATATACATTGAATTGTCACTGGTTGTTTATATTTGCATTTTCTATACACGATACCATTTTCAAAATATTTTGATTTATTTTGAACTGTTTAGGGACATTTTCATTTTCCATTATTTTTAAGTTTTTTTTCTAAAAATATCAATAAAATTTTATTTGTAGGTTGCGAAAGGCTTGTAGTATATTGTTTCAAAGGCAGATGAAAAATATTAAAAATCCTTAGTTGTATGTTTTTATATTTTTTTATTTTTGTGTCTGTCATCACGTTTTAGGACAGTAAAAGTGCTTGGATTTTCTTCATCAGTAGCTTTTCTGATAGGAAAGTGAATCTAGTTGGTACTTTGGGGGGTCAAAAGTATAAATTTCCCAGTAGTTTTCACAAGCGCCGGGAAAAACAACATAAAAATTAAGGAAAAACGGGAATTTTTACGCAAAATTGGTTTTCCTAAAAATCGATTTTGGTTATTGGTGTAACTCTAAAACAAATGAACGTATATACATGAAATTTTCACTGGTTGTTTATATTTGCATTTTCTATACACGATAACATTTTCAAAATATTTTGATTTATTTTGAACTGTTTAGGGACATTTTCATTTTCCATTTTTTTTTAGTTTTTTTTCTAAAAATATCAATAAAATTTTATTTGTTGGTTGCGAAAGCTTGAAAATTTAATAGAAGGCTCCTAATATGTTGTTTCAAAGGCAGATGAAAAATATTAAAAATCCTCAGTCACAATTTTTTTTTATAAGCATTTAAAGTTCAAAAATTGACAAAATATGGAAAAATCACGACAAATTATTTTGAGTTAAGAATTCGTAAAAATTTTTCTTTTTAAATCCAAGATTTGAAAATGTAATACAAGATTCCTTATAAGATTATCTACCTTTATCAAAAAAAAAATGTCTATAAGAAATTCGAATTAAATTTTTATGAGCGTTTGAAATTCAAATTTTTACAACATTGGATATTCACTCGATTTCTCATGTAGTGATTTCCTTTTTTTATTGCAACTCAAAAACGAATAACTGTAAATATATGAAAATTTCACTGAATGTTTATATTAGCATTTCCTATACATCATAGAATTTTGAAAATATTTTGACTCTTTTTGAGCTGTTAACGGACATTTTCAGTTTTCAATTTTTTTAGTTTTTTTCTATAAATATCAATAAAGTTTTATCTGTATTGGGCCAAAAAGTGTAAAAATTTAATACAAGCCTCCTGATATATTGTTACAATAACAATTGAAAAATACTCAAAATACATAGGCACAGTTTTTTTTATAAGCATTTTAAATCCAAATTTGGACGAAATTATATATTAAAATCAATATTAACGATCTTGGTTTTTCGTTGTAATTTAAAAATAGTATTCGGGGATATATGATACCAATTTTATATTGTGATATGATTAATTTGGAATTTGTTATAGGTATCTATTATAGGTCAATTTTTTTTTTTAATACCATAGATATGTATATAATTTGTCTTAAACCTAGAATGACATACCGTCTTCGCTTAGAATCGTTTTTCTTATACAATGATATTATATCGTTGAATTCAAATTTAATACCATCCATTATACCATGACCCACTTGTAACCTACAGTATAGCAGAGCGACATCCACTTACCCACCTTTTTTTATAGTTATTTTATGTTAAAATTTGGAAGAAATTACAATAACCTAAAATAATGATTTTAATTATTTTGTTGTAATTTTATATTAATTCAACTTACAGTATTAATAATAAGAAATAACAATATAAATATGATATAAAATATCTACACTGACAAACCGTTACCTCTCAGAATCGTTTTTCGTATACAATGATATTATTATATCATTGAATTCTAATTTAATACCATCCATTGGGCATTGACCCACTTGTAATCTACTGTACAGCAGAATGACTTTCACTTACCTACCTTCCTTTTTTAAAGTTATTTTATGTTCAAATTTTGACGAAATCAGATGGGTTTTTAAACTTAAATGAACGATTTTAGTTTTGTGTCATATTTTAAAAATAGTGTTCGTTGGTACTTGAAACTTCTAAAGTAGGTAGGTATATTATTATATACAAATATGATAATAAACAAATAAAAATGATTAAACTTTACTGGCTACATAGTATAAAATATCCTAGGCTGACAAACCGCTCTGAATCGTTTTTCGTATGCAATATATTATATCTTTGAATTCAAATTTAACACCATCCATCACAGTCACCTACTTGTAACTTACCTACTGTTTTGCAACACCCAATCACCCGCTTTATTTATTTAAAGTTTAAAAATATTTTTTTGTTAAGTATATTTGAATTAGCAAAATTTGAATTCAAAATAGCAATAAAATATAACTTTTTTCATGTTTTTTTAGAATTTTTGGACGTATGAACTTATGGGATACCTTGTTTTAATTGTTCGACCCTTAGCTATAAAAACTGAACATTATATACATTTTTAACTACAAAATAATTAACAAATTGTTGAGATTTAAACAAATTTTATCAACATTTGAACTTAAAATGTTTATGAAATAAATGTTATAAGAGAATAAAGAATTTTTACATTTGACCCCCAAAATTATATAAAAAAGCTTAAAAAACTAAAAAAAATTAAAATGTTAAATGAATAAATAGGTAGCTTAAAACAAGTCAAAATAATTTTAAATTTTTAACATAATATAATATAAAAAATTATAAAATTAACGTCTGGGTCCCTATTTTGAACGCCATACAGATGGAATTCATATGTTGAATACGTCCGCATTTAAATTATTCATGTGATTTTATAAATTGGTATTTTGGAATAATATACGGAAAGTAATCGTATGCATTGTAAGTACATACGGATTATTTTTATTATTTTCGTATGTGAGAAATTCAATATAAATCTCATATACTTTTTAAGTATTTTTTTTTTAGAAAATTCTATATGTTCACTCACTTTTTGTTCAATATTACCGGTTTGTATAAAAATATGTGTTACCTATAAATATATTTAAATACCTAGGTCCTAGGTATTGAATAATTTGGAAATCGTGTCGTTTAAACCTACCGGACATTTTTAGGAGTCAAATATGAGTTATAAAGGCTTAAACTCTATGTAAAAAAATAATATTTCATACGGTGAAAATTTAATATATTCAAGGTTATTAGTTTTTTTGGTGTAACTAAATTAATCTTTTTAAAAACTGGTTTTGAGAAAAAAATCGCAGTTTTTCTTTAGTTTTTTTGTTGTTTTTCATGATGCTTTTTATAACAACAAAGAATATTCCAATTTAACCTCAGAAAAGATGCTTATGTTCTATCTATAGTTCTACTTAAACTAATTTCTACAAGAAAAAATATTTAGAAACAGAAAAATTCATTGTAAAATCAATACATACCTACATCGCTCAACTCAGAATCTAAAATGCGCACATTGAATTCTTAATTTCAAAAATCAAAATATATATAGATAAATTAATATATTATATTATTATTTATTCTTGATTAATGAGTTTTTTTAAATCAATTTTTTTAAATATGCTAGAAAAAATGTCGTAACTTTTTCTTTTTAGCTTGTAGTTTTGATGAATACAATAGCAGAATAGAAATAATAATGTTTTAAGTACCTACCTACCTACCAACTACCTGTTAATTTAGATTTTAGTTGAAATACAAAATAATACAATAAAAAAGGAGACTACTTGCAAAAATCGATTCTGAGCGTAGACTGTCTGTTAGCCTAGATCACTAAGTATTTTTTTTCTATGATATCATTGATATTAAAATAATTTATTTTATTATTAGTAATACAGTGGGTGGAATTCATTTTTCATAGAAAACATCGCATTTTAAAATGACGTTGTGTGAATAAAATATCATACCAGATAAATACTATATTTTAAAAGTTTCAAGTACCCACTGAATAATATTTTTAAATTACAACAAAATAACTAATCGTTATTCTTCATTTAAATATCAAATTTTCTCCAAATTTTAACTTAGAATGTCTATAAAATAAAATTGTTCATGTATATTTTTTAAATTTTTGGGGCCAATTTTGACGAATTTAGTGAACATTTGAACTTGTACTTGTGGAAACGGTTCCAAGATGGTATAACTCGTTACATCGTTAAGAAAGAAAGTTAACATTTTTGCGCAATATAGGTAGGTAAATCGTTTTAATTGTTTTGAAACGGCTTACGAATGGGATCATGTAGGTATATGATATGTACTAAATTGTAGGTACTTATCTAAATTTGAATTATAACTTAGTTATAATTTATTGTTTAATTTAAGCTTATAAAGTTGTCATATTTTTCTTAAATTGTTTAATTTATATTATGACTTATAAAATGTAAACGTTTTGGTGGTTTAGTTAAATATATAAAGGATTTCACATTTATAATATTTTATTAGTTTGTTATAGTAAAATATAACAACATTAAATTACGTACCTATGTTGCTTCATATACCAAAACAGACATTTCACATATTTTGATTTTATTGTTCAGAGCTCGAACTTCTGCGAGAATCTTGACCTAATCAATTGATGAAATTCACATATTTAATTTTATTTATATCTAAAAATATTAAATTACTTATTTAGTATTTGATAATATGGTTAACTCATATTTAATTATTCAATAATTGTACACGATTTCGTTATTCGCTATAATCTAAATATAATTATAGTTGTTAAATTCTGTTTTTGTACTTCATTGAAAATAAAACCTTTTAAATTCTTCCAAAAACTGTCTACCTATCATTAATTTAATTTATCAACAATATGACGTGATACCACACACACGCACTTCAAATTCAACTCATTTCTGGGTGGAGCATATCAGTATAACGATATCGAATTTTGAAGAACTTAATTGTATTTGTTTTAGATAAAAATAAAAACTTAAAAATTATTTTTTATAATCGTCTTTACAATGATGTATTTTATTTATTTAACTATTAAAATAGTTTTTTTTTATCTTTTCTACTTTTGTTTAATCTATGTGTTAAAATTAATTTACTGCCTGCTTTGTAATATTTATATATTGCATATGGAATTTAACTTGTTACCAAATCCTAGAGCTGATGGTCAATAAAACGTCGAAACAAACAATTTAAATCAAACGAATAGACACTCGCCCTTAATATAACAAGCAATAAAAGCATTATGATAGGTACTTTATCTGATGATTGTTACACACAGGGTGTCACTGAACTGCAGGCAACAGCCAATTTACTGCATTCTGGAATGAAAGTTAATAATATACAATATACAATATTACAATAATAGTGACTTTTAGATTTTGAGTAATTTTTTAGTTTTAAAATAATATTAAAGTTGGACAAGTGGATACCGATTGTACCGCTGTTGTTTCCTCCTATCATAATTATATAAATTATCAAATTTAATAATTACCTAATTTTTAAAAATTAATTTGACTTTTTATAAAAATTTACTATTATTTTACTATCGTTCGTAGGAGTTAACACTATGTTTTGTAGGAGTTAACACTATCTTTTATAGGACTATAGGAGTTAACACTATGGCTATGTAGGAGATTACCTACATTTGTAGGAGTTTACTATTCCCCGTATTAATAGTTGTCGAGCATTTCGTTATAATGTCTGACGTTATATTTAAATTAAATGATAAATCATTGCATACAAATAACGATTTTGAGCGGAGATGTTGTGTCATCCTAGCATACTTAATTATTTAAATAATTAAATTGAATAATAAACAAAAATAATACAAATCGAAAATATCTCATGCCTATAAATAGCGTATACAACTTGTTGGGAATCAACTATTAAAATTTTTAATAAATTGAAAACTGGAGATTTTGTCAAAATTTGAACTTTAAATGCATAATAATTGTATTTTTAATATTTTTGAATCTCCATTAATGAAACTTATAATAATATGCATTAAATTATCAAGATTGTGTGTAAAAGTTTTTATTGAGAATAATTTTAAATAATTTACAAAATTCGAAAATCTTAAAAAGAGTCAAAATATTTCGAAAATATTACCATGCATAAAAAATGCTAATATAAGTATTCGGTGAAAATATAATGTGTCTACTGTTATTAGTTTTTGAGTTACACACTTTTTTGTTGTTCTACTGGAGTTTTTTTTTTTACTTAAAATATACCAACTAGATTCACTTTTCTACCAGAAAAGATGCTGATGTCGGAAACTCTAGCATTTTTAATACCACAAAAAAATGACGGACAAAAAAAAACACACGTCATTGTAAATTCAATACATTTATAACCTAACACTGTTCTTAACCTTCTATCGGTCGAGCGGGGTAAATAATCTCCCAGTCTAAATATAGACATCAGTAAAACTTTCCCACGATAACGTACTTACGTTATATCTTGTATGTTTATCTGAATTTATGATGCGACCAAAGCTTGTTTTCGCTTAAGTTGATTGTGTCGTGTTTGGTAATTATTTACCCCATGCGACCAATTATTATTTTTTTTATACATTTTGGACGAATTCCAACCTCGACGTATTCGACAGATGTTAGATGATGCTAGTGATGAGGAAATCTGGGGTGATATTTCTAGTGATGGAAACGAAGATGCTGATCAATCACAAGTTTCAAATCACGATACAGACACGGAACAGTCGGGATACTCGGATGGAGATAATGATATTACACGCGATACTATTGAACAGTGATGTAGTCGTAATTTTTTTACTGAGTATACAGTTTAATGTGCTTGATATGTAAACGTGGGGGGCTTCGCCCCCCACACCCCCCATATATACTACGTTATTATTAATTTTATATTTATAATTACATACACTTTATTACTACCTTACCACAATTATTGAGCCTCTATAGTTTACAATCAGAAATCGGGGGACGAGGTGGCCGAGCGGCCGAGAGTAATCACTAATCAGTGTACACGAAATAATATTTATTGATAAAATTATTTTCGGTAATGCATGTGACCGTGCATCGTTATCGTTATCGATAAGCTTATAATTTTAGATGTATAATATATATTATACAGAGTGTTTCAAAATGATTCATCCGATTTACATTACATCCTAACCTGAATCGGATGAATCATTTTAAAATTTGAAACACTCTGTATATAATAAATATAGATCCATGCAATGAAGTTAAAAATAGATGTGTAAAATGTAAAAATAATAACCGTTCCTAAACGTGATAACAAGGAAATATGTTTGGTATTATTGGTTATTCGTTAATACTGTTTATACGTATTATAGCTAAATAGTATACCCGTATTTATACCTGCTTATCACAAATTATATTATAAGTATACGCATCAACCAAAAACTGGAGAAGTCGTTATACGCCGTATACCCGCGTATACGCCCCACTACACCACTGCTATTGAAGTTTCTGATGAAAAAAGTAATCATGAATCTGATGACGACTTACCTTAAAAATATGATTTAAAAAAATTATTGGTTCTACAAGTTCTATTATTGTTGACATATTACCATCGTATAATAATATGAAAAATCTTAAACCGTTATTCGTTTAAAAAATATTTTTTTGTTTGTAGTCATACTAATAGTATCTACTATCTACCTATAAGTACTAACTTAATTCAGAGTGACAGTAGTTACGCAAAGCTAAGTAAAAAAAAAAAAAAAAAAATCGAGTAGTAACTAACGTATATATTAACAGGAGCCAGAGTGAAAACCATTGCTAATTTGTGCTAATCCATTTGCCCGCTCTACAGGGAAAACGGCTAAACATAATATAAGGTATCAATCGATCAGAAATATTAAGCAGACGGGGAAGGAGGAACTCGCAAGAAGATTAGTTGAATGGCTTAAAAGTTACAACCAAAAATGTTAAATAACTTTTAAGTTTGATTTTTCGTAAATATGTAACGAATATATTATCGTAGGTACAATTTAAATTGTCCCCGTGATACATCCCACTACTTTCGTTGATGCGGCAACATTCACTCTCAATCACGATATCATAATATTATTAAAATTAAAGCACGTTAATACGTTATTACTTATACCTATCTAGTCACGTAACAATGAATTACAAATAATAAAGTATCAAAAAAAAATTAGTTATATCCCAATAAAAACACTCCGTATAAAAGTGTAAAAGTATAAAAAAAAAAGCTCTAAAAGTTATAATATAATTTTGTAACTGTCTTTGAACTTTTATATAGTTTATGTTAAATAAATTGTCTGCTAAATAATTGAACTTAGCTTGGTGACTTAAGTTAACAATTTAAAAATACTATTGCATACCTAATGAGTACCAGTAACGTCCGCGGGGGGGGGCTAACAGGCTGAAGCTCTCCCCCTATTATCCGTATCATTATTACTTATAGTATTATTACTATTATTACTATAGTAAACAAGACGTAAATTTCATAATATACGTCTTACCAGAATGAATTCATTTTTGAAAAAACATTGTATTTGCATACCAATTTTCCTAAAATTATCTGTAATTTTCCGGTAAAAGTATGAACTACTTGTATGAAAGACATTGTATTAAATTGTCTAGCCTTAGCTATAGGTACACATTTAATATTTTATAAGTTTTGAACTTCAAATTAACTGTGGTTTTGACGAAATTTGAACTTTAAATGCTTATAAAAAATAACCAAGATGACTATGTATCGTTAATATTTTAGCTATAATGAAAACTTACGTACTAAATTTTTAAGCTTTTTGGCAGGGTAAATAATTTTTTATTGACATTTACCTATAGAAAAAAAAAATAATTAATCAAATACAATCCAAGTGAGGACGGTATAACCAAGCTGGTTACCAAACAATTTTAATACATTTTCATATATTTTTTCTCCAATTATTTTAAAAAGCACTGAGCATTTTCAATTTCGACCTCCTAAAAGTACCAACTAGACCCAATTTGCTTCCAAAAACATAAATCGGGCATCGAAGGTTATGATCAGACATTTTTTCTATCAGAACAGTTGAAAAGTCACAAACATTTTAAAATAACTCAAATAAACGTCTGAAATCATTAGACCGGACAAAATAAAAATTACTAATTTTCAAGCACGGGGGGGGGGGTCATTGATAAATCGTGCGTATGCCACTGATAAGTACATTAGTACATAATAATATATAGTCTACTATAGTACTATCATTGAAATAGGAAGTGCATAACTAATGAAGTGTTTTAAGGAGTCAAGCTAAGTTCAATTATTTAGTAGACTATTATACCAAAGTTTTGTTGAATATTTCAATTTTAGTTTTTGGTAATTAAATTACATTTATATACTTTCTACTAATTATGTGAATCATAGTTTCAAATATAAATTGAGTATATTATTATAATTTGATCGTGTAATTCGTTGATTATAATTTATAAATTTTAATGTAAAAACGACAAAATGTGAATCCATAGTCTTATGAGTAATTTTTTCTAAGCATTGACATTATAGGCAGTGCCACTGTCGCAGTTTTCTAATACCCTCAAATATTTTTACCCCCGGGGGTAAAATATACTAGGATATTTTTACCCCCCCCCCCCTCGTAAAAATATCCTAGCTTATAATTAACGATCCGTTTAAAATATATTAGAATATATTTACCTCCCATTGAATTTTTAAAGTAGATTATTTTTATCCACCCGGTTATAATGTGTTTTTAAGGGGGGGGGGTAATAATATCATAGCATATAATCAACGATAAGTTCTAAAATAGTTTGCCATAGTAACTTGTAGTTTGCATCAAATAGACATTTGCTACTTATTATACAATTTGCAAAATGTTTGTCTCATTTTAAGCTATTTAGAAGTATTTTAAATACTATTTTTTAAAGGTTTTAACGTATTTTTTGTGAATGTTCATTGGAATATTTGTAAGTTAGACATTGAATAATATTTTTCACTGTAAATACTAAATCATGAAAAGTATATGCATTATCCCGAAATTCAACTAACGTAAGTATATAATCAAAGTTTTTTTTATCTAACTTGATTGTTGACTAAGTATAATACCGTACATTTTATTTAAAATGTTTCGAATATTGTTAATATAAACACATTTTGTAATAAGTTATCAAATAATGTTTAATCACTTTAATTGATTTTTTTTCCAATTGTTTGTTAGTTCATATTAAATATAGTATAAGTAATATGTGAAAAATGCTCTTCAAATACAAATATAACAAAATATGCTAAATAAATAATATTGCATTCAACTTCTAGTATTATGATTTATGATATGAAATAAATTTAAATACCACGTATATATGTTTTGAATAATTATTGAAAAACACTCAAACTCCTAATGCCCTAGATATAAATTAATTATTAATTGTAAAAAATTACGTTTAGATTTATTAGATCTAATATTGTCATATAATCCCCCGATTTAAACGAGCAAAAAAATAGGTACCTACTTCTGTCTTATAAAAAAGTAATAATACTTATTTATAATATTAATTAAGAAGTAATAATAGGTATTTATAATATTAATTAAAAAGTAATAATACTTATTTATAATATTAATAAAAATCATTGTTCATTGTATTATTGTAAAACTAATTTAAAAAACCATAGTAAAAATAACAGTTTTTAAAAAATGAAAATATTATGACAAACACCACTATACATCGATAATATTTGTGTATAATTATAAAGAGAATGCATTCTTTTCGACGAAAATAGTGGAGGGATATCATACCACCGTATACCTACCACCACTTTGACCACTGTTTCTACAATTATATAGATAAATCAATTATTTTTACCTTTTTGCAGCTAATATACACGTATCACCGCCATCAATCGTGTTGCGAGTTCGGAAAGGTCTTATGTGAACTATTTTGAATAAATTAGGTATATAACAAATGCTTAGCACGAAAACGAGTACTTAAATAAGGTAGTCTGAAACCTTTTGAGAACGCACCTCATCGATGAACTACGTGCCAGACGTTCTTATAGATATATAAAACAGTCTCTAGGTACTGTCTTATTGATATTTTACTATTGGGCAGCGATGGGATGATACAATTCGTGGACTAACTGTAGTACCTAATTAATTAACCGATTACTGTTTTTAGTATATACAAATTATAATAATGTACCTAATATTATAAATTATAACAATATAGATAATTCCGTGACTAACATTGCACGCCGCAAACAGACGACTGTCGTTCGCTGGTTTACAGGGCTGGAGCCTTTTTTATATGCTATAACTCGAAAGCTTTTAAGCGGACGTCGTGTGCGTTATTATCACGGTCGTATGTAAAATATTATAATTTAATACGAATTCACGGATCGTAGACCGATTATCATCACATATTCACATGTTTAAGTACACACACATGGGTGTGTACTAATAGATTTAATAATTATTATTATTTTACTTGTATAGGTAAACAAGTAGAAACAGTGTTAATAGTAGCGTTCATGCACATCAACGAATACCTACACGAAATTATACTGTGATACTGTGACATTGTATTATTATATAGTAGATATTATTAAACTTATAATATAGGTATTCTATGAGTTCAGTACATTGACCAAGACCATTAATAATATTCGTATGATATTATGTAATATGTATATGAATAAGTAATAATGAATCCTTAACAACCTATATCGTGTAGCTATATAATACCTATGTTATTTTGTATTACATACACGGCTACACTCGCAAGACATAAAGTTTTGTAGGTACTTGTGTCTGTCCACCGTACATGATAGTTTTGTAGCCTACATCACGCACCGCCGTCAGTCATTATAATAAAATAATATTATGTTAAGGCGTTTAAATTAATCGACTGCACCTAAATGTGTGGTGTTGTTATTTCGCAGTGGCGGTTTTGGGTGAGAGTCGAGTGATTCAAAATATTTGTTTACTTTATATTGGTACTATATTTTGAATTTTAATCGTTTACTATAATTTAAAATATGTAATATAATATAATATTAAGTATTACATGCATTATACACATCATACACAACAATTTGCAATAGGTCTTTAATTTGTTTTTACAGAACTTGCACGAAAAGTGAAAATGGAGCGCTTTGCTGTAACGTTAAAACTTTATAAAGCCGCATGGGAGTTCTCACGGGTGGGGGGTGCGATAGATCCCCCCAACGTTCTTTATTTTCTTACATATTACTATATTAGTAATACACATTTTGTCTACTTTTGATATGTGTTTGTGTTTTCAATATTGACTAGTTATTATTTTTATTTTTTTGTTGCTATTTTGCTTTATCGTGATTATTGTTTCCACCAGTCATAAACAATATTATAAATCACTGATAAGTATAACATATAACAGGAAATTCGTTTTTGTACTGTATTTTTGTAAACGATCACACAGTCAACTATACACATTCCCAGCTTCAAAATATCTACCAACTTTTCAAAATACGTTGCACCTATTGCCGGTATCTATATCAACTCCAGAAAGAATATTCTCATGTTTGAAAAGACTTAAACCTATCTAAGAAGCACGATGACTGAAGTAAATAGTAAATTATATTATTATAACCATACTTAATTATTTTTCTTATATTATAATTATATTTTCTAGGACCGTCTTAATAGACTAACTAACATTGTTGGCCATTCATAAAGAAGTGTCTATTCATACGGAAAAGTTCTTGACATTTTGGCTTAAAAATCAATATTTTAATTTGAATTTAACATATAATGAATTATTAAAATAAATAATTTAAACTGATTCATAACATTGTTTTATAATTTAAATAAAAAGTACAATAAAAATTACTTGAAATGATTATTTGATATATCAACTATCATTATTTTATAATATTCATTATTATAATATGGGAGTTGTGAGGCAAAACCCTTACGGCTTATTTAACTAAAATGGTATCTCTTAAGAATATTATTAACTGGCTATAATAGGTACTTTCATATACTCACTGCGATCGGTATGCGAGCCCAATTTTCAAATTATTTTTATTGTGTATAATATAATATTATGTTAGATAGATAAATAGGTTATAATGGGTTGTACCTAATAATTATGTGTATAATTGTGTACGGTATTCGTTCTCCGGACCTAATCTAACGTTTAAAATTCAAAATTAATAAATAATGGGTACCTATAGTCTATTCCACGAGGGAATAATCAGTCCGCCGACCGATTCTCGTCAGGGCTGCGCATCCCCCACAAACTTCCCTGTGTTAACGTGATCACGTGGTTCTCGACGACACACTAATCAAAACATTCGTGATTCGCGGAAAGTGATTATTCTCTCGTGGAATAGACTATATGTTACATTTTGGGAACCTAATATTGGTTACCATTATTTTAAATCTATTTTTATCCCCTGTTATCGGTTACTGATTACCGTGATGATTTGTCAGTTAAGTCGGGTTCACAACTGCCCGTGTCGTGTCGTGTGAAATATGAATTAAATTCGTTCTTCGGGGACGGACGTTCCGAATCAGGGCGTTACCAACTAGGCAATCATAAATTCTACCCTGGTACTATATGGTATGATTATCGAATTTTCACATAAATATTTAAAATATTTTCTAATCAAAATATGATAGATAACTACATTACCACAGCGTGAACATTATGACCAGCACGATCAATTGTTGAATATTCGCAGTATCGTGTTGGTCGACATGATCATATTTTTAGAGAATTTTTCGGAAAAAAGTATATTTTTATTTATATAATATATTATTATTAACTACTATAAAATATATTCATTCATAATATAGTCGCGTCGTACCCGAAATATAAAAAGAATAATTAATTATAAATGAAAAATATTAATTTGTTGTATTTATTTTTGATCATAAATCATTTAATAAACAAAAAAAAAAAATGATTATTTATTATAATAATAAGTTGTTGAGGCAACATGTTTTCTAAATAAAATGCTTTTAATTTAATTTTAATTTTGTTTTCCCAAGGGTTTAATGATTAACACCCACAGGCTGATTATCTACTTAATTGATATATTATTTTCAGAAAAATGTCCAACTGGTTTTGGATTGAAATTAAAATGTTTATCGTTTGACCTAAAGAGATAAATCAATTTGATAATAACAGTTATGTTGTTAACATATAAATTGAAGTTATAAAACTAAAAATTATTTAGTTATTATATATATTATGCTTTATAATTAATTTTGTAAACACAATAATTTATAGGCCTTTTTTTTTTCAAATTTGACTTTAAAAAAAAAACGTGGGCAAGTGGGTGTTGCTCTTCTGTACAGTAGGTTACAATTGGGTCACTGTAATGGTCGATTACTGGCATTAATTTGAGTTTAATGCTATAATATCATTGTATAAGAAAAACAATTCTGAGCGGAGACGGTTTGTCAGTCTGGATATTTTATATTATTAATATTCATTATAGCCTGTACGTTTAATTGATATTATAATATTACTATTTTTTATTTGTGTCTATACCTAGTGATAGAACAAAGCATTAGAAATTAAAATTTTATTTTTAGTAGTTTTTTGTAATTTGTTGGTGGTTTTAACGTGGCGTTAAATAACTATTAAGAAAATCAAATAACCTCTCTAAAGTACCATTTTGATCCAATTTGCTAAAATATAAGATACTAAATGTTAAAATTGAAGCACTCCTGGTAGAAATTTTGTATACAGGATAAAAAAAAAATAAACACCATTGTATTACCACTAGCTTCCTCGCTCCGCTCAGAATCTAAAATAATTATGATCATGATTATGATATAATTAATAAAGTATGATCTTGTTATTACATGCACATTGTTTAAGATTTGGAGCACCATCTGAGTTGTAAATTAAACATTTTCATGAGGCCATAGTGAAAATGATTGCTGAGGATTTGCAACCGTTGTCAATTGTGGAAAATTCGGGTTTCCAAAATATGATCAAGCTATTGGATTCAAGGTAACAGTTAAAAGTTGTATAAAACCAATAAAATCAATTTTCTTTTTTAAATAATTATTTTAATTATTAAAATAATATTATAATTAATACAATGTAATATTATTTTTCAAAAATCCCTAATTCAAAACTTAAAAATACTATAATAAAACATACTTACATTATATTAATAAATATTTAACTTAACTAATTTTTTTAGGTACCAAATACCAAGTAGGAGAGCACTTGGCAGAACCATTATTCCTCAAATATATTCAAATGTTAAAAATCAAGTTCAGACATTATTAAATGAAACCAATTATGTATCTATTACAACTGATGTCTGGACTTCGATGAATACTGATTCATTTTTAACTATGACTGCTCAATTTTTTCCAAAATACCAAACTCAGCTTAAAACCATTGTTTTAGGTACTAAAAAATTGGAAGCAAATCATACTGGTGCATATTTAGCTGAAATCATGACCAATGAATTAAGTATCTGGGATATCCACTCTAAAGTAATTGCGATAGTGACTGATGGTGGTTCTAATATTATGTCAGCAGTTAGAAACTTGGGCATTCAGCATGTTCCATGCACAGCTCACAAACTGAATTTAGTTGTTCAACAGCCTCTGTATCTAACAGATGACAATGAAGCAGGAGACTATCAAAACGATGCTACTAAAATGAAAAACATTTTTAAAAATAGTCGGAGTATTGTTGCGTTTTTTTAAACGGAGTGAGGTTGGTAACAGGTTATTAATAGAAAAACAAAAACAACACGGTCATGGACAAACTTTAAAACTGAAACAGGATGTCCGTACATGATGGAATAGTACCCTGTTTATGATCGAGAGATTAGTGAAATTAAAAGAGCCTCTTACAGTTGTAATGATTTCACTAAATTATGATGGTCCTCTTAACCTAACTTCTGAAGAATGGAATAATATTGACGACATTGTACCTATATTAAAACCTTTCAATAGCATAACTATAGAACTATCAGCAGAGCAATATCCAACAATATCTAAAGTTATACCATTAATACGAGGTAATTGTTGAAATATATTTACAAATTGAAATCCTTAATTAATTGGGTTCAAGAAGAGTCTACAATTACAATTAACAGCGATTACAACTTCCAATAAATAAACCTTCAAATTGTATTTAACTAACAAATTATTATACATAGGTACCTATAAATTATAATATACTTTATGAATTATGAATTTTAATAACTTTTTTCCTTTTTATGTGTCTTAGAAGAGAGTTGAATAAGGATGAATGGGTGGTTATAAATATTAAATAATATCATTGATTATATAATATACTAGGAATACCCGTACTCATAATCAATGTTACTATCTATAAAAAAAGTTACACTAAAATGTTTATGGATGATCGAATATCAACAATAATGATTGATAAATAATAAATATATGTGATTACTAATATTACTCATAAGTTATAACCACGATTTAAGATAGTATGGTTGCCCATCGACCCATTAGAAAAATGTTATCACACGGCATACGGTTTGAATCGAAAAGTCACGTGATTTACGGGGTCCCCCGCATGCAGCGCTCATATTGGTTCAAATAAAAACTAATAAAAATTGTTATATTATACCTAAATACAATAAAAATATATATAATGATCATATTATATTATCAATTATAAAATAGTCTACTAGAAGCGCTAGCAACGGGGGTCCGATTTAAATCCAATGCCGTCTTATACCTCAATACCTCGTTGGGCAACCATACTATCTTAAATCGTGGTTATAACTTATAATAATAACCTAACCTAACCTAACCTAACCTAACAGAAAAATAAGTTGTTGTTTATAAAATTGTTAATGTTACTACCAAGAAGGTACTAAGTCTGATTAATTTGTAAATTAATTTTAAAAATATGACATAATTAAAAACATAAAGTTGTTGTTTATAAAATTGTTTTTGTTGCTATGATTTATGTATTTATTATTATTTAAAAGCTATAGTTTAGATAAGAAAGATATAATTAATAAGTTGATATGTTTATTTTATAAAATAGCTTTGTTATTCATCAAAAAAATACCAAGTTTGATTAATGTGTTAATTAATTATAAAAACATTAATAAGAAACACAAAGCTTGAAATGAAGCTACTTATTTATCAAAGAAAATTTGCTGTGAGAATAAAATATAAGTTACATTATATATATTTATGATAATATTATAAAATAGTGAATTATAATAGACATTTTAAACCGGTGGTCAAAGTGGACATGGGCTGACCACTTTGAACTCCTAGGTGGGCAAAGTGAACAATTTTGTACTTTTTAAAAAAATTAAAATAACTTTTTATTTATTTGTTTAAAATTGTTTCTGATTGAAAATTATGATTCCTGACAAGTTCAACTAGACAATCTTGAAGGTTTCATAAAAAAAAAAATTAAATCTGAAAGTGTGACACTGTGTTGAACCTTTGGGTGGCCGCTTTGGACACCTTTCCCCTACAATGATTGAGCGGAAAACGAGTGGACTGAGTATAGCTTGGAGTGAGCATCCTGTTCAAAATTAAAAATATTAATTAAGAGTTAAAAATGTCTAACAAAACACTATTATAATTATTAAAACAGTAATTTTAAATAAGTTTAATCACTTTATATCTATCAATTGGTTATATGAGTAAATGTATTTTAAACATATAACATAGGTAATTAGGTATAAATTGATAGAAAATAATTAAAAAATAACTTTGGTTATCACTTGGGTTTTTCTAATATTCACGATTAAAGTTATACAGGTTGCCCATCGGCATCTGAAAAGGTGTGAATGAAATGACTTGCAAAAGTTTAATAAGTTTAATAAAAGTTTTATACATGAAACCTATATAAATACATAATTAATTATTTACATACACATTATATTCTAATAATGACTAATGAGTATAAATAAAATATGGTATTCGTTTTGTATGCGTGACCTACCCGACCGATAATTAATTTAAAAACAGTAAAATTAAAAATCATAAAATTATGTTATTTTATTATTACAGATTAAGGATTACATTCAAAATCAGTCAACAAAATAACAGTATAAAAAAAAAAATATATAAAAAAAAGGCATAAAATTATTTTATTATAAATATTAAATTATGTTTGGCAATACACTTCACGCTTACATCACTTATAAATTTAAAAAAAATTGTATCTTGCCTGTTAATGGCAACATTTCAACTGATGTTCCATGCATTTTTTGTAGGATTTTAGTTTTTAATACTCCCATGAATATTCAATTTGCTTGTGTGTGAGCTCCAGTAGTTGGATCAACAACATTTTTTGAATGTTTGGCTGTTCTGTGATCATAGTCTCTATTTTTTAAACAAGAATTTGCTCTCCATTCATCTGGCATTTTAATAGAAACAGGTAATATTTCTTTTTCGATAATCGGAATTAAAGTTTCTCTATCACGTTTTTCCATAACCAAAAACTTTAGTTCAAAATTATCTCTGATTTTGCTACATAATCCGAATACCCAAGGTCATTCTAGTCTACAACCATAATTTCTGTTTGATGTAGGTTAATTAACTAGGTTTATTTGATTTTATTGATCACCTTCAGAATCGGAGTCTGCCGAGTTTTCTTGTACTTATTCATGACGTCGATCACCTAGCACTTAGCAGCAGTCTTCCTCGGTTATACTTTCTTCTCCCTCACAACAATGATTCATCAATATTAATAATTTGTACCACTATATTTTTTCCTCCCATCTTTTCATGTTTTTTAAATAATGAACACACGTCTCTACACAAATTAAACCAGTCAACAATGGTTGCATTTGAACGACCCGTTAATTACATAGGTGTACATAGTGGGGTGCTTGGGGGTGCTTAGCACCAGGTTTTAAATTAGCACCTCCAGTTTAATGAAAATTTATTTCAGTATTTCACAAATAATTTGTAAATTATTACGGTTTATTGGGTTGGAAATTTTTTTATTCCATTATAAATATACAATATAGTTCACGAATTCGCGATTAAAACAGTATCGTATCTTATCTTACTTTATATTCTTATCTACGGTTCACGGCTGGCTAGTGGGCTACGAAATTATGTTCTATTTATGACTTTGGTTATCACTTGGGTTTTTACTAAAACTCAAATAAAAGTAATAAAACTTAAAATAGTTATGTCATACAACTTGTACAATTAAAAAACAAACAAAAAATTGATTAATATTTATAATTTATTAAATTGATAGTGTCTTGACTGAATCTTTCATCAATTCCACTAATCATAATATCAAGCATAGGACAAAAGGATTGGACTCTTAATTCTTCCTCTAATGATTGTGTCTGGAACTGTGCATTAATATTGTCGATACGTGTTGAAACTTTTCGTTTTGTGGGTAATGGTAGTGGAATATTAATTTTTTCACATATAGAAGTACAAATATCAAACATTAAACTATTATTTTATATATCAACACATAAATAAAATGTATTTTTAACTGTGGTTTAACGGGTAAACGTCAAATTATTATTAAAAAATTATTATAAAATAAACCTAAATTTTATACGCTAATCAAACGTTATCACTGCCGTAACGTTATCGCTGCCAGTGCCGTTCTTCTATTATCTATGGTTTATACGTAGTGCCCCCAGCCAGGACGATTTTCTACCACCACAGTTCCATTCCAGTATTACAGTATACTTTTATACAGTTATGTGGAAGGCGAGCTCATCGACGGAGGACGGACGAGTTTCGAGTTTCAACATACTAATATGTACACTCCTAGGCAGCACTAAAATTAGTAATTATTTTTCTTGCGCACAAATTTTTTTTTTTTTTTAAAACGATTTTTGCCCCTCAAAGAGCTTCATGGTATGCAATCGTCAATCGACGACAGAAAGTGATAAAATAGAATATTCTGGGGTAATCGCATAGAGTACCTATACTCTACTCTATGGGTAATCGTAATATTAAACTATAGATTGTATGGATACTCCATATTTTGATTCTTCAGCTTCATATTATATCGACGAATAATATTTTTAAATTACAAAAAAATAACCAAAATCGTTAATACTGATTTGAATATGTCATTTCGTCCAAATTTGAACTTAAAATGACTATAAACATAAACTGTGCTTATGAATTTCTTAGATTTTTTGGGTACAGTATGAACTATTTATGAGAATCTTTGTTTTAAATTTGCAATACTTAGCTATAAAAACTGAACACCTTATAATTTATTAATTTTCAATGATTGATAATTTTTGAGATTTTGATAAATTTTGTCAAAATTCGATCTTTAAATGCTTATAAAAAAAAATTACGCTCATAAAAATATAATTTGACTTTCATATAGACATTTTTTTTTTGATAAAGGTATATAATTTTATAAGGAATCTTGTATTACATTTTAAAATCTTAGATTTAAAAAGAAAAATTTTTCGAATTCTTAACTCAAAATAATTTGCTAATTTTCGTGATTTTTCAATATTTGGTCAATTTTTGAACTTTAAATGCTTGTAAAAAAAAATGTGACTAAAGAATTTTAATATTTATCATCTGCCTTTGAAAAATATAGTAGGAGACTTGTATTAATTTTTCAAGTATTTTTACTCAACAAATACATTTTTATTGATATTCATAAAAAAAAAAACTAATAAAAGTAGAAACTGACAATGTCCCTAAACAGTTCAAAATAAATCAAAATATTTTGAAAATGTTATCGTGTATAGAAAATGCAAATATAAACAACCAGTGAAAATTCAATGTATATACGGTCATATTAAATTTTTATGAGCGTTTTAAATTCAAATTTTTACAACATTGGATATTCACTCGATTTCTCATGTAGCGATTTCCTTTTTTGTTGTAATTCAAAAACAAATAACTGTAGATACATGAAAATTTCACTAAATGTTTATATTAGCATTTCCTATACACCTTACAATTTTGACTCTTTTTGAGCTGTTAACGGACATTGTCCGTTTTCAATTTTTTTAGTTTTTTTTTCTATGAATATCAATAAAGTTTTATCTGTAGGGCCAAAAAGTGTAAAAATTTAATACAAGGCTCCTGATATATTGTTACAATATCAGTTGAAAAATATTTAAAATACATAGGCACAATTTTTTTTATAAGTATTCAAAGATCGAATTTAAATAATTTATAAATAAAAATTTCCCAGTACTTTTCAAAGCGCCAAGAAAAACAAAAGAAAAATTAAGGAAAAACGGGAATTTTTACGCAAAATCGATTTTTCAGAAAATTGAATTTGGTTTTTGGTGTAACTTTAAAACGAATGACCGTAGATACATGAAATTTTCACTAGTTGTTTATATTTGCATTTTATATACACGATAACATTTTCAAAATATTTTGATTTATTTTGAACTGTTTAGGGACATTTTCATTTTTCATTTTTTTTTAGTTTTCTTTCTAGAAATATCAATAAAATTTTATTTGTTGGTTAAAAAAACTTGAACATTTAATAGAAGGCTCCTAGTATATTGTTTCAAAGGCAGATGAAAAATATTAAAAATCGTTAGTCACAGTTTTTTTTTATAAGCATTTAAAGTTCAAAAATTGACAAAATATGGAAAAATCACGAAAATTAGCAAATTATTTTGAGTTAAGAATTCGTAAAAATTTTTCTTTTTAAATCTAAGATTTGAAAATGTAATACAAGATTACTCATAAGTTTGTCTACCTTTATCAATAAAAAAATCTCTACCGGACAGTCAAATTAAATTTTTATGAGCGTTTGAAATTCAAATTTTTACAACATTGGATGTTCACTCGATTTCTCATGTAGCGATTTCCTTATTTTTGTTGTTATTGATAAACGAATAACTATAGATACATGAAAATTTCACTGAATGTTTATATTAGCATTTCCTATACACCATACAATTTTGAAAATATTTTGACGCTTTTTGAGCTATTTACGGACATTTTCACACCCAGAAAAATGTGTCATAATATCTATGAAAAACATATACTGATTTAATGGAATTCGGGTATGATTTCGAGCCAATTATATTTGTTCATAAAAACATGGATTTAATTTTCATACATTCTTGGTATTTAGTGCTTAATTAATTTAATTCCAAACTTCATCATTATGAATAACTTCATACTCAGTTTAATTCTGTTGGAAAATTGAACTAACAAACTTACATACTAAACTTAATGACATTATATTCTTTAAAATAACACTTTTTTCATAGTTTCAAAAATACTCTGCCTTTGATTTTACTAGTACACATGCTTAAATTGTATGAATTGCATTTATTAAAACCATGCTGAATTTCATCATATTAATGAAATTTTACTTTGATTTTAATTATTGATAAGCCTAAATTCAATGAAATTATTTAATTAAATTAATACTTTTTTTCATAGTTTCAAAAATGCTTTGCCTTTGATTTTACTTGTAAATATGTTTAAATGTTATGAACTGCTTGTATTAAAACCATGATAAATTTCATAATTTTAAAGAAATTTTACTTTGGATGTAATCATTGATGTACCTAAATTCAATATAATTATTCAATGAAAATAACACTTATTTTCATTGTTTCAATAAACTTTATTTCATTTAATGTATTTTATATACATTTCATATGTAATTACTAAAGTACAAAAATTACAGTTATTCTACATCATTTATTTAATAGAAAAAATATTACAATGCAAATAAATTTATTAGAAAAAAGAATACAATACAAATAAATTTCAATAGAAATGTTTTAGCCGAATAACAGTTTCATTGGTTGGTAAATTACATAAGTTTATAGGAGGTCCTATAAAGTCATTAACATTCTTAAGTATGTAATTTGAAGTTATAGTTCTAGAAATAATATAACTGACTATATGTTTTTTATATGATAATACATTTAAAGATTCACAAAAAAACAACACTTTTTCATCAATACAAATAATTTTTTTTAACCTATATACTAACATATTATTACCTACATGACATGTTAAAATATGTTCTGCATTATAGACAGTATTGCAGTAAGTAATTTTATCATAACAAACTGCATTATTAAGAAGAGTTAAATCATTAGGCAAAAATAATAACTTAATATGTTCAAAATACAGACATTCAGCAACTAAACAACTAGTGGACGCAGGTGTCCATATATTATTACCATTAAAATTTAAAATAAAGTCTGAAAAATGCATAGAATATTTGATTGCTAATGATACAGGAATTTGTACTCTAGATGTTATATTTTTAGTATAGGTTTTAAGTTCTCTGTGTTTAGATTCAAATCTATATGACCATAAATATTTTAAAGGCCCCGACTTTTTAATAATGTTACAATAATGAACGAGAAGATGGTGTTTTGGTTTTAATGTGTCATTAAAAATCTCAGTGTACTTAGAATTATGGTATAAAATAGAACTCTGTAACTTAAATATAGTTTGTTCATTAAAACTAGGTAATAGTAACAGATCAATCAGTTCAATGAAATTAACTAAAAATAACCAAACAGAATCACATTCAGGAACTAAATCCCCCACTAATAATGGAAAAAAATGGACAAACGTTTGCATCTCTCTTGACGACATTTTAATTTTTGATTTATCCAATTTATTTTTCATCAAAGGAGGAGACATATTTCCAATTTCTGTATCACCATAATCAAATCCTTGCTTTCTTCTGTTTAACAGTTCTAAATTGAAATATCCCAAACTAATTAAATTATTGATAATATGACACATGTTGTACACACAAATACCTTCAAACAGGTCATGCATAATGTCAACTGCATAGTTATCCACAACATGAAATGAATAAATGTTATTAAATATAGATTCTTCATTAATTCCAGTACTCTTACAATCATTTTTTAATACATTTTCATCATAATTTTGTTTGTTGCGCAATAAATTTGTGTCTTCAACAGCAAGGGTTTGAGTATGATTTTTGTGACTTAAGCAAAAGCGACAAAAAAAATTTGAAGAAAAAGATTTAGTAAAACCTAAAACCGTATTGACTCCGAGATTATCACCAACTACCAAACCCAATACAAATTTAATTTTAACATGTTTCCCTGATAATGTTATAGTCAACCCAATATTTTGTAATTCGTTTAATTCCTCTATCAAATGGTAAAAACTTCTATCATTCCCAAGATTTTTTACATCTTTTGAATTAAATAAAGCAGCTACAAAAATGCTTTGTAAATTAGACTTTAAATAACTAGGAGCTGTAGGAAAACAATAGTACACTCCTAGAATTGGAGATGCATGAGACCCAAGAGGATTATTTACCTCAAAATCATCGAAGTATAAAAAATATGGTATGTATAATGAATCATCTTTATTAAAATGTAACATTTTTTCTTTCCATAATTCACTATTTAAAAAATTTGTATAATTTGTTTGACTATATAAAAAATTGTGATTTTGAACAAAACTATCTAATACTCCAGGTGCACCAAAATATTTTCTTAATTGGAATTTCAAAGGAAGGATTACACATTTTGTTTTATTTTCAGCAATCATATTAGTATTGTGATTTACAATATTATCAATAGTGTTATCTAAACAAATTATTTTTGGTTTATCATAATAATCATTATTTGTTAAATATTTTATAAATTTGTATTCTGATTCAAAATCTTCAAAAGGATTGTTTAATAAATTAATTATAAGCTCTAATGATTTTTTTGTATTGTTATCTATCGTTTCATTAATTTTTAAAATGTTTTTAATTTGTTCTGCTATAGGAAACATTATCATTTTAGTTATATCCCGTTGTAGTTGTAATGCATCTTTTCTTGAAAAATTTAATTTTCCATAGTAATGCAATAAAAATTTTATCATTGAACATTTTAAAGTATCTAAATTAAAGTAATTATAATTTTGTTCAATTTCTTCTATTTGGTCATTAGGATTTATGTTTGGTAAAGATAAATTATTTTTACTAGTACCATGATTTTCATTAATAATTATTGGTTGAATAGGATTGGTATTGCATATATTTGATTTCATGTGTTTAGCAAATGAACGAAATGAAGTGAATGTTTGAGGGCAGTTTAGTACCCCACAACGGTAAATACTTGTCGACGTCAATGAATGAACACATTTTAAATGTATAAAAAGTGTATGTAAATCGTTAAATGTATTCTTACAAATAAAACATCTAGAGTCCATTATACTTATGGATTACTAACCATAAAAAAAAATATATAATGATAATAGAACAAAGTAACTTATACAAAAAATGTGTACCAAAATGTTTTAGTTGGATAAATCAGAGATTAAAGACATCAAAGATGAGTTCTTAACATCAGAATCACAATGTATATCATAAAAATAATGCTGAATGAATGTCCAAACTAAAATAGACTGAATTGGGTATTTTAAATTAAATACCTGAAATATTTTAAAACAGACGTCAACTGCTCTTATAATACTTGAAAACTTGTAATATGTGTTAAAGTAGTATACATAAAAATCTTTTGCAATTTCAAAATCAACTCCAACAACACAAATTAAAGGCTGCAATGTTCTTTTTTCCTGATAGCAGTTATCAATTTCGATTTGAATTGAGGTATGTAAATCATTCATTGAAGCAACTTGATGTAAAAATGATTTCCGTGCATCAGATATGGATGTTTTTATGATACGCCTTTTATTGTCAGATTCTTTATGATGATACTTAGATGTAGGAACAAGCAGGGAATTCATAAGATCAAGAACCAAAAGATTTCTAGCATCTGAAATAGAAAAATAATTTACATTATTTTTAATTTAACTTGATCAAGTTAATCATCAAGATTACAAATGTCAATTAAAGTAAATATATTATAACCTAAGTCAGTTTCTTGAACTTCAAGTAAACGTTGTAAAAGCACTTTACTATTTCCATCTTTAATGCCACTTGCCATAAAAGGAATTATTTTAAGAGCAAATTGATTCCATTTGTCAAAAAGTGAATTGCCCTTAGAACTTGTATTCATGCACTCAAAGTCTATATCAATCTGAAATTAGAATTATTTAATTTTTATTCAGGTAAATTATGTACACATTTAAATTTATGGTAGCTACACTCTAATTGTAGGTAAACTCTGAAGGAAAAATGAATATTTTAATACACACATATTAATTTAAAATAGGTAACTTATAAATAACCTAACTAAAAACACCTAATCTATAACTCCAAATAAACATGATTAAACAAACATACCAAACTATAACCAAAAGACTGTTTGTATGTTGGCCATTCATCAAGTATATCATGAATAGTTATATTAGGCAAAGAAAGATATCGTCTACGAATATCAGCAGTTTGTTTCCACTTTATTTCGACTTCGTTCACTGGCTCTATATTAAATTGAAGCCATTGCTTGACACTATTTAATTCAGCACCTGTAGAAAAATCTTCACCTTAATATTTTAAATTGGTGCCAATTTCAATAGTTAAATTGTTTTAATTTACCTTCTGATTCATCATGAGACAATTCTCGAAAAGAGTTGGCATCTGAGTTAATTTCATTCAATTTTAATTTCTTAGGACCACTCCATAAATTATAACGACGCAATTTGGCTATAGTGTTATGGTATTTTTGATACAGCAGTCCCTTAGGTTTTTGCTTGGGTACACAGAGATAAAATGTTTCCTAAAAAGAAATTTTAAATTTAAAAACTTTTACAATTATTTAAAAAGAGAATACAAACCTTAATTTCACATTTGAAGACTTCAACAATACCAACAGAGATTTGTTCAAATAGTTTAGGTGACGCATGTATTTTCTGTTGAATCAAATGCTCAATAAGAATATCTGTCAATATTTTTCTTAACTCATCAGTCAGCTTGTTATTTTTTTTGAAAAAAGATAAAATTAGATTCCCTTTTCCAGACGAAGTCAAAATGTCTACAACATTTATCTAAAATATAAATAATTAGTAGGTAATACATGAATTGTCAACTTGATATTTAGGTACTATAAAATACAAATAAAATAGTTAAAAAAAAATACAAAATGTTTATATCAATAATAATGGTAGTACTTATAGCAAAATATAATTTTATAATTTAAAATTGTTTTTATTTAAATCAAATTTTCCGTAAAATTTACATTTTAAGAATAAAATCATTCTCAAAATTATCATGTGGCTTTTTTTTAGATAATTTTTAATAAAATATGTATGTCCATGATGTATATCCATCAAATTATATTAGTGCCCGTATTAGGCTGCCAAGTGAAATAATAATGAATAAAATAGTCATTAGAAAGGCATACAATATTATTATGTAATAAATACTCTAATTCAGTAATATCTTAATCTACTCGTGACTTTGTAGAGGGTGATTGAAGCATTATTATTTAAAAACGTGTTTTGTTATTACTTATAAATACCTTTATTATGTTTTTCTGAGATAAAATGGAAGACTCAGAATTTGACATGGGACATGAACTATCTGAGTTTAATTTATCCACAGCTTTAGTTTCTTCCTGAAATAAATATGTTATAGGTATATACACATAATAAATTTAATATTCATTGTATACCCGATACCGCTATCGTACAAAGGAAGTGTGAACTGATTAATAACTTACAGTAAGAAAAGATTTCTGCCACTTAATAAGATGATTTTCAAAGATAATTCTCTGACCATATTTATTTTTAGGACAGATAGTATAATTATGATAAAATGGAAGACTCAGAATTTGACATGGGACATGAACTATCTGAGTTTAATTTATCCACAGCTTTAGTTTCTTCCTGAAATAAATATGTTATAGGTATATACACATAATAAATTTAATATTCATTGTATACCCGATACCGCTATCGTACAAAGGAAGTGTGAACTGATTAATAACTTACAGTAAGAAAAGATTTCTGCCACTTAATAAGATGATTTTCAAAGATAATTCTCTGACCATATTTATTTTTAGGACAGATAGTATTTAAATGGTTTTCTGTTGTGTACTGCAAGCTCTCAACAGTAACACCGTAATCTGGAGTATTAAACATATATTTGGTGTTTTAGATATTGAATGTTTAATTATGAGTATAGGTCTAGTATGATTTTCGGTTAATGGTTTTATAACATAGACTTAGATTATTATCATATTAACACATTGATGAACACCAGAACTGATATAGCGGTCATTTTAAAATTTGATGTACAATATAAATCACTACTGCTAAACCAGTAGTCCAAAAACTGTTTATAAAAACATACTACTGCATTTATAGTTCTTTTTCAATTAATATAGCCAATATAGGTACCTAAGTACTTACTATTTTTTTTTATGTTAAAGATTTAAGCATCTACACGAGAAGTTTTAGAAAAATATAGGTATACATGGTTAATCTTTGAGCTATACAAAACTATATTATTTTAAAAAAAACTATTTAATTAATCTTAATACTTGGTTAAGAACAAATAATTTATTAAATCAAAACTCAGTGGGTACTTACCTATAAATTCGTTGAAAAAACATTCACCCTTTAACTCAACCAAGAGGTCTAATAATGCCTGCTCATTTCTAAATTCATTACATATTTCAACGGGCGCATTCATAATAACATCGTTCATATTATTGCTGTCCATTTTTGAGACAAAAACACCAAAATGTTAAGTATGAAATTTATTTACACAACACGCACAAATTAAAACTGATAACTGAATAATATTACAATAATTGTAAATTATAAATTGTAATTATTACAATTTACAACTATAATAGAGTTAAAGGTACGCAAAATGTCGTGTAGTGATCGTCCGCTCTACTCACCAAGGCGTTGATGTAACAAATAATAGGAATATGGCAGTAGGGTTTCCGCCGATTAGTTAATCTATGGCTTATCTTGATTATATTATATTACAACTAGGGAACTCCAGTAAAAAGTGCTAAAAATAAATTCTGCTTTTCAAATGTCACTTGTTATCATTGATTATAAGTAGTGGAGTGGTTGAAAGAATAACAACGCGCACTAATAAAATAACATTTAACATACATTATAGTAGATAAGATCATAATTACTAGTAAAGTCTTTACTAAAAACTATGAATGAGGTTTTCATTATTTTTATTCAATATATTATATTACGCTAATATAAATATATAATTGATTTAAAGGAATGGTTTTTATTTTAACTATTTTCTCTGTTAATTCTAAGTAAATTTTATAGCATTCAATTAATGAAGTAGTTTATAAAACAGAGTGCATGTTTTTACTCAATTTTACACAATGGTAGTATACAATCAAGTAAATCGTATAAAGATTTAATGAGATAGCGACCGTTATTGGAATTAAATGTCTTACTTTATTATTATGACTCTAACATTAAATTAAGAATGCTCATTTTAATTATTTCTTAGATATTATCTTTATTTTAACATAATTTTCTATTGATTCTAGTTTAAATACAAAACTTTAAACCAGGGCTTGAAACCGCTCCTGAAGAAATAGGTTACCGGGTCCGGCAGGACCCGGAAAATTTTTTGGAACCGGTTACCGGTTATCGAGGTTTTTAGAAATAATGATAATCATTTCCCGCTTACCGAAATAAATTTTATAAATGGGATTACCGGTTATCTATTTGGAAGCGGTTTTAAATCTTCAAAATTACCGGTTACCTCACAAAACCGTTTTTTTTTTTTTTTTGTTTTAATACCTACTCTATTTTTTTCATCAAACTTAACATGTTTAGAATAGTACTACACAGTTTTGTTCAGTATTACTATTATTACGAACTAATGTAAAGAACTTATTATTAAATAATGAATATTAAAACAGTCCCTGATTATAAGTTATATAACCTACCTATTACCTAGTACTTGGTACAATATCGTACATGCAAGAGTTATATACTATTATATATATTATATGTATCAGCCCGCATTCGTCGATGTTTCTACCATTCGTATCAGTATTCAGTACCTATATCATAGGTACTGACTACTGAGAATCTTTTGTTAGTGCGCCGATACGATTCCGCAATCAAACACGCTTGTTTTGGTATTTTTAAATTTTAATACTTAGTAGTTCTAAAATAATCTATTTTAGTATTTTATAAATATTATTTTCTTCTATTTAGAATATTCAATATAATTAAAAAAAAATTATTTTTAAGTTAATTGGTTTGAGATTTACGGTTTTGTATACTTCCGATTAATTAACCGGTTCTAAAAATAAACGGTTACCGTTATAGATTTCCCCCTTTATCAAATTCCGTGATTACCGGTAATTGATAACCGCTTCTCAAAATTGAAACTCGAGAACCGGGAAGCGGATACCAGTCCAAAAAGTACTCATGGTAACCGGTTACCGGGAAAAATCGGTTACCGGTTTCAAGCCCTGCTTTAAACCAATGAACTGAATTCATAAGAACATAGACCATATTTTTTCTGAGTGCAGCTTTCAATTTTTTTTAGTTTTTTTTCTATAAATATCAATAAAGTTTTATCTGTTTGGCCAAAAAGTGTAAAAATTTAATACAAGCCTCCTGATATATTGTTACAATAACAATTGAAAAATATTAAAAATACATAGGCACAGTTTTTTTTATAAGCATTTAAAGATCGAATTTTGAAAAAATTTATCAAAATCTCGAAAATTATCAATCATTGTAATTAATAAATTATAAAATGTTCAGTTTTTATGGCTAAGGATTGCAAATTTAAAACAAAGATTCTCATAAATAGTTCATACTGTAACCAAATAATCTAAAAAATATATGAACACAGTTATTTTTTACAGACATCTTAAATTCAAATTTGGACGAAATTACATATTACAAAACCTAGAATAACTATTTTAGTTATTTTGTTGTGATTGAATAATATTATTCGTGGGTACTTGAAAATTCTAAAGTGTACTATTATATATCTATGATAGTATCACGGTTTTTGTTGATGTATAAGTGTATAACGCGTTATAAGTACCTAATGGATATTGTGATATGATTAATTTGGAATTTATTATAGGTCACATTTTGGTTTAGTACCATAGAAAATTATTAATCATAGTAATTAATAAATTATAAAATGTTCAGTTTTTATAGCTAAGGTTTGAAAATTTAAAACAAGATTCCACGTAAGTAGTTAATTCTCTTACCGAAAAATCTAAAAATATACAATCACAGTTTATTTTTATAGTCATTTTATGTTCAAATTTGGACGAAATTACATATTAAAAAACCTAGTTATTTTGTTGTGATTATATAATATTATTCGTGGGTACCTACTTGAAACTTCTAAAGTGTACTATTATATATCTATGATAGTATCAGGGTTTGTTATTGATGTTGATGTATAACGTGTTGTGGTGATTCCGGCGCCTTATCACCACTTACGCTAGCGCGCCCTTTTTTCAAATAACCATTTTTTTTTACATTGTATTCGTCTTGTGATTTATATTGTATTCTTTTTATTTATTGTCTCTGTAAAATTATTATAAAATATTGTACAGTCTTTGGTCACGTGACGACCCGACTTTTTCTCCCGCCTCGCGCGGCGACTTCGCCGTTACGCGCTCGAAGCCGCCGTCGCGCGCTACCATCGTCACTCGCTTTTTCGCTCTCGAAACATAGACTCGAGCAGCCCCACGTCTCGACGACTAGCTTTTTATATGTACACGATTTACTGTCATTTTTTACATCTTAACTATTTTATGTTTGAAAATATTACTCTGTCGATTCAACATCGAATTTGTCGTTTCGTCATTTACCTCCTACCTACCTACGTAAAAACCTCCTGATTTTGGTGTCAAAAAACGTAAGTAATATCCGGCGCACCCGAAACCACGTTTCGGACCACGACAGTGGTAACGCACCACGGGTATTACCACATTGGTGACCTCCGAATTCGTTAAACGACATTACCCAGTAAGGCAGTAACGTTCTGAGGTACTCGATTCCGCCCGCCGATTTCCGACACGAAAGTTCCGCCCGACCGCGAGTGCGTCTACCGAACCCGACTTTCACGACCAACGTCGAGTTCACTTTTTCACCCGCGTTTATCCGCGAGATCCAGAATGATCGAGTCCAGCATCACTGTCGCCGCGACAGGTGGCAATCCGCCAATCACCACCACGACGATGGCGACCACGACCACACCGAGTGCTTACGTGGAAACCGCATCTTTCACCCACGTCAGGCTTCCGGGGTTCTGGCATAACTCCCCTACGCAGTGGTTCACGCACGCGGACGCCATGTTCGCGAACAAGCGAATCCGCTCGGATCTGTCGCGCGTGAACCACGTGCTTGAAGCCCTGGACGAAGACGGTGTCCGCACGATCGCGGATCTGCTCGGATCGGACGCGACGTACGAGTCTATCCGACAACGACTCATCGCCGCATACAGCATTCCGCAAGCAACGCGCTTCCAGCGCATGATCCAACCAGGCGGCGTGGGCGATCGCGCCCCATCACGCCTGCTCCGGGACAATGGGGACATGCGGGAAATCTACCCCGACGGCATGACGGAGGCCTCTCTGCTCGCGTTTTGGCTGAGCAAGCTGCCGTCACCTGTCCGCACCGTCATCGCCGGTCTTACCGGTTCCGTCGACTTCCTCGCCGAACGCGCCGACCGAGTTTGGGAGGCGTCTCAGAGCAGCGAAATTTCGGCTGTCACGAGGGACCACGACTTACGCAAGTCGCAACACATCACTCGCCCGATCCCGCCGGCAGGTCCACCCGACCAAGACGCGCGTTTTCTCGCGCTTGAAAACGCGATACACGCGCTTACAGCTCAAGTCGCGTCCCTGGCCACATCACAAGCAGCCGCGTTGACTCGCACGACCAACGATCGTTCCACGCGCCAACAGCGTGATCGCTCCCGCTCGCAGTCGCGACCCATCATAACGGCTGGTTGGTGCTACTACCACGACCAGTACGGCGCGGATGCGCGCAAGTGCCGCGACCCGTGCACTTACGTGTCGGCGACACGGAAAAATCCATGAGGCGGCGGTGCTTCAACAGCACCTCGCCGCGCGAACACACCGACTCTTCGTCAACGACACCCGTACCGGTCGTCGATTTTTAATCGACTCCGGCGCGGAAATTTCGGTGTTACCGCGACCACCCAACTTTCGGCAAAACAACGGCCACACATCGAGCAACGAAATAAGACTCGTAGCCGCAAACGGCTCACAAATCAAAACCTACGGGCCAAGACAACTACATCTCGACCTGGGTTTCAAACGACTGTTCACCTGGACGTTCGAAATGGCTGACGTTTCTCGACCTATTATCGGAGCCGATTTCCTGCATTACTACGGTTTGCTCATCGACATACGCCGAAATCGCCTTGTCGACCTCTCGGTAAATAGTTCGGTAAAAATCACGCCCGCTACCGCCTCGCCCCGTACCGCGATTTGTGCCGTCGCTCGACCATCGAAGTGGACTGATATACTTCGCGACTACCCCGAAGTCACGCGCGAATCGCCCGTACCGACCAAGTTCCTACATGACGTGGTACACGAGCTACATACCACCGGCCCAGCACTTTTCGCCCGACCACGCCGACTGCCGCCCGATCGTCTACGAATCGCAAGGCAAGAGTTCGATTTCATGCTGCAGAAAGGCATCTGCAGGCCGTCATCGAGTTCGTGGGCCAGCCAGCTTTTACTGGTTCCGAAAAAAGACGGTACGTTTCGACCATGCGGTGACTACCGCCGGCTCAACGCTGTCACGGTGGCCGACCGGTACCCGTTGCCGCACCTACACGACTTCACGGCAAACCTCGCCGGAAAAACGATTTTCACGAAGCTCGATTTGGTACGTGCTTATCACCAAGTTCCGATCGCGCCAGACGACGTACACAAAACCGCAGTCACGACACCGTTCGGTCTTTTCGAATTCCCCGTCATGTGTTTTGGGTTACGCAACGCCGCTCAAACTTTTCAGCGAGTAATAAACGACATACTACGCGGACTGGATTTCGTTTTCGCGTACATCGACGACGTGTTAATCGCCTCACGCGACGAGACCGAGCACGTTAAACATGTTCGTACCGTCCTCGAACTTTTTCAAAAATACGGTATCGCAATCAGTCCGGCGAAGTGCGTTTTCGCGACCGACACGATGCTGTTTCTCGGACACGTAATCGACAAAGACGCGTGCCGACCGAACGCCGAACGTGTTACCGCAATACACGAGTGGACGCGGCCAAACACGAAGAAAGAGCTGCAACGATTTTTGGGTTCGATAAATTTTTACCATCGATTCATTCCGAACGCCGCCGAAATACAAGCGCCCCTTTACAGCCTTGCGTCGCAAATCAAAAATCGCGACGGACCACTTCAATGGACAGACGACACTCGAGCCGCTTTCGACGCGTGCCGCCGAGCCCTCGCCGACACCGCGAAACTCGCTCACCTCAGCCAGAACGCCCCCCTACGTCTCAACACCGACGCATCTAACGTGGCAGTGGGCGCCGTTCTCGAGCAACACGTCGACGACCGGTGGCAGCCCCTCGGGTTCTTTTCAAGAAAGCTCTCGCCCACCGAACAGAGGTACAGCACGTACGACCGGGAGCTACTCGCCGCCTTTTTGGGCACACGTCATTTCATTCACATGATCGAAGGACGACAAACGACATTACGTACAGACCACAAGCCGCTTACGTATATGTTCTCGCTCAAGTCCGAAAAAATGATCGACCGACAAGTGCGCCAAATTTCGTTCCTATCGCAACACATACACGACGTCGTGCACATTCAGGGCTCTGATAACGTCGTGCCAGACGCGTTATCACGTATCGAGATCGCCGAAACAGCTGACCTACCGACAATGCAACAGTGGGCCGCCGATCAAGCCGCTGACCCGCAATTGCAACAGCTTATCAGTGGTACCGCGACGAGTTCACTACGCCTGCAACCGCGCGTATCAGTCGACGGCGTAATCTACGCTGATTACACGACCGGCAACGCACGCTTGTTCGTACCGTCCGTACACCGCCTTCGAGTTTTTAACGCGCTACACGGATTAGCGCACGGCGGAAACCGCGCCACGCTACGACTCATCAAATCTCGATACTGCTGGCCGGACATGCACAAAGACATCACGCGATGGACTCGATGCTGCGAACCATGTCAACGCGCTAAGGTACTTAAACACACAGTTTCACCGATCACGCCTTTCGCGCCACCCGAACGTCGCTTTGGTCACATTCATGTCGATCTCGTCGGACCACTGCCGTCGTCCAACAATTTCAAGTACCTACTCACCGTCGTCGACCTATTCACTCGCTGGCCAGAGGCCTGGCCACTCGAAAATATGTCAGCTCACGCAGTCGCACAATCGCTGATCGTGAATTGGATCGCACGATTCGGCGTTCCCGACATCATCACCACCGACCAGGGAAGACAGTTCGAGTCCGACTTATGCCGTTCTCTTTTTTCGACTTTCGGCATTCAGCACACGAGAACTTCGCCGTATCACGCTCAATCAAACGGTTTGGTCGAACGTTTTCATCGAACGCTCAAGTCCGCGCTCACTGCACACGAATCGACACAGTGGTCAACGAAGCTGCCAATCGTCCTCCTCGCACTGCGCAACACGATCAAGGTTGGTTTCGAGCACACTCCAGCCGAGTTGGTCTACGGCGCGACACTTCGACTTCCTGGTGAAATGTTTCACGCCGCGCCCGCCGAACCCAAACCGCCCGAGCTCGTAGCGACGCTCCGGGACTTCATGGCGCAGCTACGTTTCACGCCCGGTACCAACCACAGCACACAACGCGCTACGTTCGTACCGAACGATCTAAGCCAGGTCAGTCACGTTTTCGTCCGAATCGACGCCGTCCAGCCGCCGCTCCAGCCACGATACGAGGGACCTTTTGCAGTTTTGGAACGCCGCGAAAAAACATTCAAGGTACAGCGCCACCGATCAACGACGTGGATTTCCATCGACCGACTCAAGCCAGCATTCATCGCCCGGGAAGATCCTACCGCCGACCATTCGTACGCCGCGCAATCGATCGAACACCCCCCAAAAAAACGAGTCCGTTTTTTTCCCGCCGAGGGGGAGTAATGTGGTGATTCCGGCGCCTTATCACCACTTACGCTAGCGCGCCCTTTTTCAAATAACCATTTTTTTTTACATTGTATTCGTCTTGTGATTTATATTGTATTCCTTTTATTTATTGTCTCTGTAAAATTATTATAAAATATTGTACCGTCTTTGGTCACGTGACGACCCGACTTTTTCTCCCGCCTCGCGCGGCGACTTCGCCGTTACGCGCTCGAAGCCGCCGTCGCGCGCTACCATCGTCACTCGCTTTTTCGCTCTCGAAACATAGACTCGAGCAGCCCCACGTCTCGACGACTAGCTTTTTATATGTACACGATTTACTGTCATTTTTTACATCTTAACTATTTTATGTTTGAAAATATTACTCTGTCGATTCAACATCGAATTTGTCGTTTCGTCATTTACCTCCTACCTACCTACGCAGGGCCGTATTCAGGAATTTGACACCAGGGGGCAACAAAAAAAAAACGCCCCATTACACAAAATACAAATTTAATGTAATTTAAAACGAATAGGTTTATTGTACAAACATTTATTTTTTATTATGTATATATATTGTATGTGTATATTATTAATACATTTAAATTTTTTTTCTGGATTGTGACTCGGCAAATTCTTTAATTATGTTATCATAATTGATGCTAGAAGTTAGTTCACTTTCAATATTTAGTACAGCTAAAGCATTTAAACGATCATTATTCATCACCGATCTAAGATATGTTTTTAATCTTCTCAGGGTTGAAAAAGATCTTTCTGAAGAACAATTCGTTGCTGGTGTACACAGAAACATTCTAAGTGCAATGTCCACATATGGATAGATTGTTTGTAAATCTTTGGATCGTATCAGTGTACTTAGGTCCCGGATATTTTTTGGAGCTTTATCTTTAAGAGACTTAATATGACTTTGGAAGTGTACACATTCATTACAAAAGCTTTTATCTAAGTCATCTTTGTATATTTTACATAAGTTTTCAGCACATTTAAAAACTTCTGATTCCGATATTGTAGTTAGGTTAAAAAAAAAAGGAATATTTTAATGTTATTTTATCATATGACTCTTTTCGTTTGAATAACTCTGTATGTATTTTATCTAAAATAACATAGTAAGTATTTATCAAAAAATGTTTTCTTCCACAAAAATTAAGTTCCATCTTGTGGTTCATCGTAGAAAATTTTTCTTTTCCTCTTTCTTTGTACATCTAATTTATATTCTGTGTCACCTCCATGTAATTTAGAAGCTCGATCTTCATACATTTTAAACATTTTTTCATTACGGAGATTAGAAATATATTGAATGAGCGATTCATACAATTCAACCACTAAATACAAGTCAATATCGATTGACTGTAACTTTTTACTCACAGCATTAAAACGTCCAAGAAGATCTCCCCAAAATATTGACATTAAATTATTTTCAAAGCAAGCCAAACTTTTCAAAATACCTTTTGCTTCACATCGCGTTTGTGCCTTTTGTTGATCATTATTTTTAATTTCTTTAAGAGCACTGATTACTCTATCCCAATTATTATTTAAGCTTCTACATGCATCTTCTCGTGCAGACCAACGTGTTGTAGATAACTCTTTTACTGAAGCTGATAGTATTTCCCATCGACTAGTAGAAGTTGAAAAAAAAGTATATATACTTTGAAGTAAATTAAAAAAATTACAAGCATTTTTACAACAACTTGCAGCGCATGTACCAATGAGGTTTAATGAGTGTGCTGAACATGGTATGTAATCAGCCAAAGGATTAATTTCTTTAATCCTAGCTTGTAATCCACTATATTGTCCGGACATATTCATTGCGTTATCATAAGTTTGTCCTCTAAGGTAAGATATGTCAATATTATAGGAGTTAATTACAGTCAAAACTGCATCTATCAATTCTTCTGCCTTATGACCACTATTTTCAATAAAACATAAAAAACGTTCTACAGGCTTTCCATTTTCAGACACATAGCGTAAAATAAAAGAGAGTTGATCTTTGTGAGAAATATCTGGAGTTGAGTCCACACTTATTGAAAAATAACGTGCTTTGTGAACTTCTTTTATGATTTGATCAGTTACTTGATTTGCCATAACAATAATAAATTGTTCATAAGTGTGGAAAGACAGATACGATGTATGACCTTTTCCTAAATGTCCATATGTTTTTATATGTTGAGCCAAAAAAGGATCAAACTCTGCAATAAGTTCAATGGCCATCATAAAATTACCATTATGTGTTGAACCAAATATTTCATTATCTCCTCTGAATGACAATACTCTTGAAGACAATGATTTGACAACGGCAACTACTCTAGTTAACACTTTTGTCCAGTACTGAATTTCTGTATCCATTTGAAGCAATAATTTTGAATTAATTCTTTTTAAAACGTCACTTCTATCTTTCATTATTAAAACACAAGATCTATGATGATTTGAATTTTCATGAGAAGAAAGTTTAACTCCAGCTTTTTTCCAATCAGAAAATCCATGAATAGAAAAACTAGATACTCCATCAAAAAGCCGACAAGGAACGCAATATAGTTTTCCTGTACTTTCAGAGTAAAGAAGAAAATTTCTCTTTACTTTTTCTCCATTTCTTAGAACACCATAAAACAAATTAGATGTACAATATCTAAAATAATCCTGAAATTTGCCTATAACAATTCCTTGATAACGTCTTTTTGATTTTGAAAAGTTTAATTTTTCAACATTCTGTGTAAAGCCATTTATAGAAATATAATCTTTTGTCCTATCATTTATTTCCCATAAAGCTGGATCATTGCTAAAATGTATTAAAAAGATAAAAGTATACAAAAATTGTACCTTATTATTAAAATGTATTAAATGAATAATACCTGATTGTTGTATTGTACACTTGATCATCATTGGTTTGTGCCTTTGGTTCAAACAATACAGCATTTTCTTGTGGTGGGCTGTTAGAATTTATTATACTTTGGTCTTCTGAATATTTTTCAAACACATTTTCAATAACGTCTGAAACAAAAAAGCAGATTTGTGTTAAATTTTGTTCACTATAGCATATATATCAAAAAGCCACAACCTTTTTCAGTAGAGTTTTCTTTAGAATTCAAACTATTCCAAGGTGATTCTAAAATTTCAAAAGTTGTACTTAAAGTATTTTCACTGCAATGAACAATGTTTGATGTTGAACTACTTGCAATGTTGTCTAAAGAGATGTCTTCTAAAAAGTTATTAAATATAAAACATTAAATAAACTATTTTAGAAACAAAAATAGGCAATAATACCTGGTAAATCTGTTTTCTTATAATAATTATTAATTTTTGCAGATTTCATGATAACATTTGTAAGCTTTTCTCTTTTTTCTTTAGATTTTTTTCGATAAGCAGCACCACTGAGTCTATTTTTTCCCGTCATTCTACAGTTTTAAAAGCCAAATAGCGCATTCAAAGCAGCATATAAGCATATAAGCATAGTATATTATACAAACCTCTTTTGAATGTTGTTGTCACAGCTCAAAATAAAACTCACAAAAAGTCACTAGTCACTACTCACTACTCAAGTCAAAATCCAAATTTATTAAATTAGTAATTACACCATATTATTGATAAATTGCATATTATTACTATAATTAACTTGACAGTTTTACTATTACTTTAAATAAATAATTACAAAAATGTTAAATAATTAATTCTCTGTAGTATTAGTATGACCAAATATCCATCACAAAATAAATATATTACCACAGAATAACGATCGATCTATCGATGTTATAATATTGATAATATTGTACAGTTAACAAAGCAAACTACGCGGGAGACGCGTTAAGCAACGGTGATAAAAAAGAACTCACTTTGACTGTACCGTGGTTCAGAATTCCCAATCGACAAATCAGATAACATTCTTATTATAATATTATGTTCATGAACATAACCATCGACACTCGACAGTGCTCGACCATAAGTCATAACCGAGTATGTGTGTGTGTGTGTATGTGTCGTGACGCCGTGATTGGCAATATATTTGTTTTTGAGATACACTGTGTTTTGTAAAGAAGTTTCACTTCAAAGATTTTAGATCATTTGAATGATTTAATATTGAAAATATAAAAACATTAGCCGCCGGGCCGCACCCCTCATATTCGGCCGCCCGGGGCAACAGTACCCTGTAGCTCCCCCCTAAATACGGCCCTGTACCTACGAAAAAACCTCCTGATTTTGGTGTCAAAAAACGTAAGTAATATCCGGCGCACCCGAAACCACGTTTCGGACCACGACAGTGGTAACGCACCACGGGTATTACCACAGTGTTATAAGTACCTAATGGATATTGTGATAATGTGATATGATTAATTTGGAATTTATTATAGGTATAGTGACTTGATAGAGATAGTGTGGCCATACTGATAAGGTATATTGATAGCCGCCATTAGTTTCCTAAATTTCTTAGCGGGCAATAAGAATAGATACACCATACATTAAACTTATTAACTTATGTATGTATGTTATTGAATAAAATCTAAAATCTAAATACTGATTTTTATTATTCTATTTTGTTTAAATGACACTGGTCGTAAAAACATTAAAATTTGAAATGAGAACATGTATCATTGTTCTAAATTAAACCAGGACAAAAGAATAAAACTTGTTAAATGAAAATTATTCCATTAATTCAGAATAAATGATAAATTAATGCATTCATGACTAGATTGAGAAATCATTTTTAATTTATAATGGTATTGTGTATAAATAATTTTTTTTTTTTAATATCAAACAGTACTGTTCTCTGTTAAGTATTTCTCAATTTTTTTTTAACAATAGTCAAATTATTATTTAAATAATAAATTTAATTACTTTTAGATTTAACATTTATTATAGATACAAAGTATTTTTATTATTTAATTTACCCCATTAAGTAGAGCTTGTGGCGAGGTAAATGAGTTGTTAGAATACAATAAAACCTATATATTGTTAAATTACAAAATTATTAAGATACTTATTTCCTAAAATGGTATACAATTAAATTTCAAGTGAATTCATATTTTCATATAAAATTGGATAGGTATCTATGAATGAATAAAATACATTAAAAATCATTATGTTAATACTTTTATTTATTTTAAAATATTATAAATGGAAATTATACATATATATACGAGTAACTATAATAATAATGGAATCACTTTTTTCCATGTGCATCTATAGACTTGCTACTATATTTGTTTAGGAGCTTTGAATTTTTTCTTCCTGAAATTTTTAGTCTAAAAATCACAAATCTGTTTATAATATATTTTCTAAGATTATGACATTCTGGAATATAAAATTCAATTTTATTCATTTGCTGTATTAAAAACTTCTTAATATCACAATTTTGGTCTTTGATATGAGGAAAAAACTTCTGGAAAGATCCTTCCATTTTTAAAAAGAAATCAAATGTATTTTTATTACAAAAGAATAAACAACCTTTTTTAAAGCGTTTTAGCCTAGATAATTTTGTGAACTCATAATCAATACTTGAATTAGATCCAACAAAATTTAAACAATTTTTACATAATTTAGACTTTTTTTTAATGCTATGTATTATATAACCACAAATATTGTATAGAGAATTTAGTTCACCATTATTTAGTAAAAGAACATGTGGCTCAACTAATTTATCAGTAATTTTTACCTCTGACAAGTTATTGCACACTTTAGGTTTTTGTATGACATCCAAAAATCCTGACAACAATTCCCTTTCGTCTTCATCACAGTTTCCATTGGACACATCTTTTAAGTACTGTGAAACAGTAACTAGTTTTAAATTATTTTTTACCTGCAGTGCATTAGGTACAACATTTTTTGATCTTAAAACACAAAAGAGATTCTCTAAACAATCTTGAGTGAATCGTGATGTTAAAAGAAACTTGAAGCCTTTGTCATTCAAAAAAATATCTTGAAGCTGTAGTATGGATGTAGTAGCAAGAATTGATCCACTTTGAGAAGGTTTCCATAATGTCTTTACTAAAATAAATAAAACAAATGCAATAAATTATAATTGAAGTATATATCCATGATTTATGAATAACATTTATATTATTTACCTCCAACTTTTAGTTTTCTCATAATATCAATAAATTGATTCAAAAATGAAATTGCCTCTTCGTAAACTAATGGCTTCAATTTGCTTAATGCCATTACTGGACTTCTTGAAGTCATCAAGTTAAACCATTTATCAATTATTTCAATGTACCAAGCAGTAGTCAAGTATTCTGGTTTATGTAGTTCTTCAGCAAGAAACCTTAATGCACTAGAGACATCGTGGCTTATAACATTAGTAGATTTAGACACTTTCATTTTTTGAAAGTGATTCGGAAATAAATCTTGTTCGGTGAGTTTTGGAGCCAATTGGAATTTTAAATTTTTTTGATAGTTTACTACATCTAATATATGTTGAGCACAAATATCTCGAGTGGGCAAGTTATATTTTTTTTTTATATCATCAGTTATGGTTAAAACCTTGTTAGTCATCAACATATTCTTCATATTTTTAAAAAGATGTACTGGATCTGGAACAATGTAAATTTTTCGAGTTGAATCATATGGATGTGGTATGGAATTGCGAACTTCAGAATGCTGCTTAGCTTGAATATTCCAATTTCTCCAAAGTGCTTGGTTACTACTTCCCATATCAGAAATTATTGAAACTATTTTTAAACCAATTTCCTCACTCTTAGCTATTATATCTTTGATAATTCTATCATATACTATACCGTTTACAGATTTTCCAGTAAAATAATAACCAACAGTCTGTTTCCATCTTGAAGTAATGCCGCCCAACATGAAAACCATAACATTTGTGGCTACTCCTTTGTGTTCGGGTAAAGTGACATTGCCAATATATTTATTCAGTGAAGTGTCATAGAGTGATGTTGGTGTAATTGCCATCTCATCCATGATCAACACACATTCTCTCTCATATTCACATTTGAACGATTCAACTTTTATCTTTAAAAAATCATACACTTCATCCAATATACCACTATCAAATTTTAAATTTTGAAGTCTTCTTCGTAAAGTACGTAGGGACGGTAAAGGTATATTCTGTGATAATATTTCATTATAACCATTATTTCCACACGCAAATTTGAGCTTTAGGGCCTTTTTAACAGTTTCATTAGACCATTTCATAAACATTGTAGATTTTTTGGATAAAGCTTTCATTTGATCATTGTTAAAAATTGAAGACAATCTATTTTTCTGGTTTTGTATGATCATTTCAGCTGCTTTTAACTTTTTAGTTGTATTGTAATACATAATCTTGTATTTATTAGCATTGACCCATAATTTTGAACATATCTTGTTATATTTTTCCATGTTATTTTGATTGCAATTAAATTGGCCTTCTTCTTCACGTTCTATGTGAGAATTATTATTTGAAAGTGTTTTGGAATCAGTTAAAATTTCATTGGTACACAAATTATTTATTTTCGCTAAAGGAACATTAGATCTTTCCAAAGGAGGCTTTCTTTGTTTTATAATTTTTGTAAATGAAAACAATGTTGGGAAAGCATTACATTTTAAACGGCGACTTCCATCTTCCCTAGTCTTCTCCCACATATTTTCTTCAAAATGCACCTACAAAATACATATGTTTATACATAGCAATACTTTACTAATAAATTCAATCTACAAAATAATTTTTGATAGGTGCTGTATGAAATAAAAAAAACAAATTATAATATGTTTATTTTTAATAGTGTAGATTGTAAGAAACTAAACCTTTTGTAATTATATTTTATACATTATACATATTAGAGAAATATAATGCATAGGTAGGCGTGCACTGACTTAATAGTGTAACTATAGCTAGGTTTATAAATTGAAGAATCACTAATAGGTAAATATAAATTAATTATTATCTGTTCGTACCTTATGTCCTTATACTATAGTGACTTGATAGAGTCTCTATCAAGTCTCACTATACCTTATACCATAATATCTGTGATCTATGTTATTTGTGTAAATTTTAATATTAAGTAAACTATACATTGTAATTGGGCACGTCCCATATTAAATAATAATTAATAAATAATAAATATATAAATATAATGAGTTAAGTAGGTAGGTACTTAACTCAATTATATTAAATTTAGAACAATAGTTTTCTAGGGTCCGAAATTATTATGATGGAAACAAACAAAATAATAAGGATTAACTCATTGAACGATTAAAGTGTTTTGAGAATTTAGTTAAGTAGAATTAGCAGAAAACCTTATAACTTATTAGAGAATACCTACATAATTAGGGAATTATTAGTACCTATTATGCCTAGCTATCTAATTCTATATATTTGAATAAATAAATTTATCATCTATAAAGTAATTTAAATTATTTTGAATATAATTTGTTTGCTTTAAGTAGTAAAATTATAACTATCTAAAACCAAATTTTACTTTGTGATGAGTTTTTAATGTTAGAACTTACCTCACATATACAAGAGTGTTGTGAAGGTGTCCATTTATCTCTTTTTATTTTGGCCATCCAAAGCTTTTTCCTAATAGGGTCTCTGGGAAAATGTTTCATTAAATACCCTTTTTTGTCGGAGTTTGAACACCCGATGGCTACACAACAAGGCATGATGATGTAAAACAGTAAAAATAATTTTTAAAGAAATACACTGCACACTGCCATGAATAGCGAAAAACATTTGTTCTTTTATAAATATTTTAAGGTTAACCAAATAATAAGCAACAAAACAACAATTAGGAGTAAACATGGTAAATCCGAAATTAATATTTATCAATATACTAACTTAAAACTAAAAATAATTTGATTTTAGACTGGCTACTTATTTTATATTTAAATTAAGTGTTGTTATCATAGGAAACTAATGGCGGCAAAATATCTAAACCAATCAAAAACATTCTCGTACATGGCCACACTATCTCTATCAAGTCACTATAATTATAGGTCAATTTTTTTTTTTAATACCATAGATATGTATATAATTTGTCTTAAACCTAGAATGACATACCGTCTTCGCTTAGAATCGTTTTTCTTATACAATGATATTGTATCATTGAATTCAAATTTAATAGCATCCATTATACAGTGACCCACTTGTAACCTACTGTACAGCAGAGTGACATCCACTTACCTACCTTTTTTTGTTATTTTTTTTTTGTTATTTAATATAACTAAATAACCAATTATATCTAATTACCTAAATTGTTTTATTCGAAATAGGCATATCCAATCACAAAATTTGGAAAACAAAGACGTGCATTTGGTAGTTAATACTTCCAACAGTATGAGTGGTTGGAATATAGTCTTAAAAGATACGCCGTCTTTTGTTTTTGGTGTAGAATATTTTTAAGCTTTGTGGACTTGTCAAAAGTGCAAATGCCAAAAATATTGTTGAAGCTATTTTGGGGGACAAAAAATATCTATACAATATATTCACATTGTTGCACAGTCCTATGACGGTTATGTCTGGGAATATGAATGGCGTTCAAGCTAAAGAAAATAGCAACATCCTGCTGCAGTATATACTCACTGTATGACTCAATTACAATAAGGTCAATTTGGTGGTTGTTGACATAGGTATGCTAAAGAATTAAGGTATTAGTTTACGTTTGTTATTTGTAATAAATAATTATAACTATAGTATATGCGTTCAAATTAGAAACCTAATTTTAAATAATGTTTGTTTGTTTATGTGGACAGAGTGCTAGGGCAGCATTTAATATAATATTGGAAGCAGTGTAGGTATGTACATTTTTCAAGGACATCAATGAATACTAGGTAAACTAATATAAATTCAAATATAAATGGGTCTATTTAGGAGTACTGTAATATGGGAATGTCTGTATAAGAACTGTGAATCCATAATAAATAATTTTGAAAGTAAATATTATTAAAGCACTTAAAGAGGAAGTTGAATCAGACAAAGATGTTGATCAAGCAATAGGTTAATATTTTTTATTTTACGCGAATAATATTTTCTAACAAATTGACGATGACATGCTAAACGATTTTTAATTTTCATGCATTTTAAGTTCAATAATAATAAAAAAAACTTTCTTCTTATAATATTCATTCTTTATGATGTACCTTGCGTCTTTAATATCTTGGGCAATCAGCTTTAAAATAAAAAAGCTACATTGGGAAATTCAGGGAAAATATACAAAGGTGTAATTGCTTCAATTAAAAAATTGAGTTCTAATGAGGCTTTTGTTAAATTTTGGCAAAAGGGTCAAGATTTTGCAAATAAAAGTAATATACCATTGACAATGTTAGCCACAAACGAAGGTTAGTTCTTTATTATTTATTTGGATTATATATTATTACTTAATTTTATAATACTGTATACAGGGTGATTTTTTTCATCGTGAACCAGTTATCTCGTAAATATCTCGGGAAGTATTAGGAATTTTAAAATATTTTTTTTTTTTAACTTTCTAGGTTTTACCATTTTACCCTGTGTTACAATTTTGATAATTTTAACTTCCTCCCTTATTCGATAAAACACTATCAACTTTCGATTTTCAAATGGCAATAACTATTTTCGATAACGAAAATCTATAAACATACTGAAAAAATTATTTTAACGTTTACAGAATTTAATTTGAGTAAGCCGTTTGCGACTTATTAATGCTTAAAATTAATATTCGTTCAGTTTACTGCTACTGGGCAATTTAACAAACCCAACAATAAAAAACAGAAGTCAAAACGAAATTTTATCTCAATTTAACAATACCCACAATGGTCATGATCGATAATAACAAGATAGATAGATAAGAAAAAAAAGTGTCCCGTCCTATCATCACTCCCACCAGAAGACCGAGTGTCTGAACGACTAGCCAGCAGCAGCAGCAGCACGGCTGTATCAGCTATAAAGTATAAAAACAACATTTTTACAATATTTACCATCATGGTTACATAATATAGCACTTAGGGTGGTCCTCTGGTATAGATGAAGGAAAAAAAAATGGCAAAATGTTCAAGTTACCCACCTCAAATAGGTTCCAATACTTAAAAAAAGCATAAGAAAATAATTTCAGACAATTTGATAAAGTTTAACACGTGCCACCAAAGTTAAAAGTTTCAAAAATTTAAAAATGTACGAAATCGTTAGTTTTTTTAATATAATTAAACCTAACTCTAGAAATAATAATTTTACAAAAAAAATTGTACATATCTACGTTAATTACACATTATTATAATTTTACAACAGTTTCATATTCACGGAAAAAAAATTTGGTTATAGTAAATAGTTGGATAATTTTCAGTTGGCGCAACGTTTTATTTAGTTACATCCAACAATGTGTTTAGTTGAGAGTACTAAAATTAATTAGTTAAAAAGTTATAGTTGCACCAAATTATTTTATAGTAATTTCAACTATCTATATAAATTATAAAATGGTTGATGTACAAATATTGAATAGTATATTAAAATAATTTTAACTATATAATATAGTTATGCCAAACATACAATTTAGTACAAGTATAGTACAACGGCTGACTAGCCAAGGCCGTACTTTGATGACCCCCCCACCAACAATATTTTGTTCAGATTACGTACATTTAGAAATTTAAAATAAGTTTTTTTTTTTCAATAATATTTTAAATTCCCCTTTCCCCGCAAAAAATTATGTTTTGAATACGCCGTTGTCATTATACCTATATAAGTCGCAATTTTAATAACATAAATATATATATTATTCAAATGCAGAGTTTGGAAAGAACGTCGTTCACGCGTTCACGTTCATATTTAGTGAACGATACGTGAACGTCACTAGTTTTTTTTCAAATAGAACGTGAACAACGTTTATATATTTAATGAATTTGAACGATTTTTAAGACGTTCAATTTTATTTATTATTTAATAATTAATATTGATTGATAATACTACTATGATATATAATATAATACGAATTATAAAAATAAAATACATGCAATTCCACCAGTTGGCAAGGCTGGACATAAAACAACAACAATATTATGATTAGTGGCGCTGAAAGCATATTTTTATGGGGTGGTTCGCCCCAGTGTTTGCTTTGTGATAGTTGAATTTACACTATAATCATGTGGGTGGTGAGTGGTGGTGATGGTATATAATGTTTATACTTTTCCCCACCAAGTGAAAAATAAGTCGGGGCCGCTGAATACATTGGTAATAACTAATAAATGTAGGGGTGGTTAGATGATCGTTAATACTAATAATAATATGAAGATCCAATTTATTGGTATAATAAAACCTTACATCTATAATAATAGTCATTCATTCGGTTACGATTGTTGTTCCAAAATGTTCAATATATGTGCAGCAGACAACCACACGGTTGTGTACGCAGCAGGTAGTTATATTAATATGTTTGATATCAATGACAGGAAATTGAGTTTTAGAAAATGTGCCGGTGTAACGTGCCAACCACTTCAACTCAGTTCTGATGGTATTTTGAATTAAATAACAAGTTGATTTTATAATGATAGTTCAGTTGTATTTATTTAACACATAAAATAGACTAAGTCCAAATAATTAACTTATAAAAATGTGGTAAACGGGATGTGACTTAGTATCGACTTGGTGGCTGCTCTGCTGGTGCTCGTCGTCTCGGCTGGTGTTCGTCTGATGGACGCTTGTCCATCGACGTATTTCGTCGGTATTCCTAATAGCATTGGCATAGCTCCTATGGCATTTTTAGTATAAAAATGGTACATAGCCGCGTACACCTGACGTTATTTTGGACGTCCTCTACGAAATAATGTTAATTACGGATTATATTTTTCCAAAGTTATCTATTTGTACTGTTTACGGCTTTTTCGTTTTTCATAGAATATGGATATTGCGCGCGTATACCTATCACGTGTTCGCGCTGTACCATTAATTAGTTCTTATTGATGTGGCCGCCCGGATGCCTATATTATTACTATTACCGGGGTTACGTCCTCCTTGCAGCATTTATATCTATTATTGAATATAATATATATATTATAATCGTATTATACTTAATGCTAGCTCCACACTCTCGCGAGGTCGCCTCGTCGAGAGTCTAGTCGAGTTAACGCGAGGCGAGGCAGCACACGAATGCATAGTCTACACTCTCGTGTAGTCTCGTGACTCACTCAGTTGTTTTTAGCGGTTGTACAAAATGGACGTGGTTGAAATAACAGCTGCGGCTGCATTGTGTGCATACAGTTATCATAATTTTCTAAATTTAAGCCACTCAAAAAAAATTAAACAACCCAATAAGAGGAGATGGTGGACAACAACAATACACAGAAACAGAACAAAGTAAGTTAGTTTGATATTAAGTATTGGCCTTAATGGCGTAATAAGAAAAATGAAAGGGAGAATAATTATAATTTGTACTACTCTTTATTTTCTCATAACATTTTTCTTTCAGGCAAAGCATGGAAAATGTATTTGTAGAATTGTTATATGAACCTTCAGGCGAGTTTGAAAATTTTACTAGAATGTCATTATCAGATTTTGAATATTTACTCACTTTAATTTCACCTATTATTTCAAAACAAGATACTCAACTGAGAGATTCAATCCCAGCTAAGATAAGACTAGCAATTACGCTACGATTTTTAGCTACAGGTGATAGTTATAAAAGCCTTCACTTTTTGTTTAAAGTATCTAGCCAAATAATATCAAAGATTGTACCAGAAGTATGTGCAGCAATCAACCAAGTTCTTAAAAATGAAGTGAAGGTAAAAATATTATAATTATTTATTTAATAAATAACACTTTTCATAGTAAAATTATTAAAAATATTTATTATTTTAAATGATGCAAAATAAAATAAAATTTTTTTTATTTGAACAACCTGTTCGTAAAATAAAATAAAAATTTAACAATTAAAACATAAATATTAACTTTTTAAATATTTATATGAAAACATTTTTAAACAAATATTAGAAATTAAAATAAATTAGTTACTTTGTGCTAGAATAACTAGGAACATAATTATATAAGCTAAATATTAATACTACACTATCATCACTGGTTGTTACTTTCTTTATAATTACCAACAGCAGTGTAATAAGCTGTATCCACTATATTTTGAATATGAGAGTTAGAGCCTGTCGATTGGTTTGAAGTATTACTTAGTGTATTTGAATTTGAATAAGTAGAATATGTCGTTAAAGGTTGTTCTGGAATAAGTATTGAAAGTGGTTGACACGGCGAATCAGAATAAGAAGTTACAGTAGATGATGATTCATTTGCAGTATTCATTCCTGTAGAGAATGCTCGAGAAAATGTAGGCTGTAGTGAAGATAACAAGGGATTATTAAGCCGATGATAGCGTTGTACAAACATTCCATCAATATCGTACATAAAAAGTTCTCGTTCGTTTTCCGGTAACTTACGTAATTTGCTTGCAAGTATCCTTCCATATAAATCATACTCATCCTCTTCGTGTTTTTTATTTAAAACACTTTCTAAAGTATTAAACGCCCTCTTCATTTGTCTCCCAGCCTCTTCAACTTCAGGATTTCCTCGCCGGCGAGATGTTGGTCGCTGTATCAGGATATTTTCTTGTGTTGGTTGACTAGTTATATTGTTAGGAGAATTAAATTCATTGCCGTCCTCATTATCGTTATTATTTTCTAATGTTTCCTGGTCAGTTATTTGCGAAATGTTTCCCTAAAATATTAAAAAAGAGCATTTAAATCCGTTGTCTAGTAATTACATTATACAATACAATATGCCTATAAATATTAATTATTTATTTTAATTTATATTTCAGCTACCATCAACTTCAAGTGATTGGTTAGAAATAGAAAAAGGGTTTGGAGAAAAGTTTCCACATTGTATCGGAGCAATTGATGGAAAACACATAGTTTTGCAATGCCCAGTTAACACTGGTTCAGAATACTACAATTATAAAAACTCGTTTAGTATTGTGTTAATGGGATTAGTTAGTAGTGACTATCGTTTTCTATTTGCTGATATAGGGAGTCAAGGTAGAATTAGCGACGGTGGCGTGTTTAAAAATTCTTTGCTGTGGAAAAAAATTTGCTCAAACAGCCTTAACATTCCTGCTCCTTCTCCCCTTCATGGCTCAAATGTTGATTTACCATATGTTTTCCTAGGAGATGGAGCATTTGCTCTTCATACAAACTTGATGAAACCATTTCCCGGAAACCATGAGATTGGCTCTCCAAAACGCATTTTTAATCAAAAATTATCAAGCTCCCGTGTTGTGATTGAAAATGTATTTGGAATAATGGCTGCTAAATTCCGAATTTTCAAAAAACCAATTTCAATAGAGTTAGAAAAAGTTTCCATCATAACAATGACATGTGTGCTATTGCATAATTTTTTAAGGAGAAATGAAACGGCTGCATCAATTTATACTCCTCCCGGTACAATAGACATTTGTGATAATACTGGAGTGATAATTCAACCGGGTTAATGGAGAAGAGAAATCGGCGAAAATTGTGCTATTAGGCCTATCGATCAAGTACCACGCAGATCACCAGAAAATGCAATACAAATAAGAGAACAATTTACGTCATACTTTTATAATAATAATTAATACCTTTCAATAAATAAACATAAACTAGTAATTATGAAGTAATTATATTTACCTCTTCAGTATTTAATGTCACGTTGCAATCGTTTAGTTTTCCAAGAAAACTTTCCATTTGATCATATAAAAACCATATTGGTCGATAAATATCGTTCTGGCCGGCTCCTGATTTAATGGACGCTTTTTTCTTTCTCAAATGGCCCCGAAATGTAGCCATAATTGAATTTTTTTTATTTTTCAAATCTTCTATGGGTATATTCAAAATCTTGCTAATTCTGCACCATGCGTCATTCATTTTTGCCTTATCTTTGTGATTACGATGCTTTGCATTCCATAAAATCTCTTCTGTTTGGTATAACTCCACAAATTTAATCGAAATTTCGTTAGTCCAATCAGCCATTTTTGCACAAAACGTTTTGATTTATTTTGGTTTTTTAACTGAGGACATGCGAGCTCAGGCGAGAGTGAAGTAGGTACGCCTCGTCTCGTGTCTCGTGGTCTTTTGACTCGCGACCAAAATACCGACTCGGAGTGGAGCGCGCACGAGGCGAGGCGAGACGAGACGAGACGAGACGAGACGACACGAGTGAACCGACTACACTCTCGTGCTCGCGCCGCCTCGCTTCGCCTCGGCGAGAGTGTGGAGCTAGCATAAGAGGAGGCCACACGTAAAGCGAAACATATACAACGGCCGAGAGAACGCGCTGTTAAGAGTTTTCGCGATCCGCAAGCGCGCGGCGTTTAAGTCACGCCCACTAATCGCAGTCGGTGGCGCTGCTCTTTCAGTGCGTCTCGGGAGCGCTGATTATTATTTTATGAACGTTCGACCAAGATGGATCGTGTCAATATAAACTTCACACACGTATACGCCGCGGTATTATATTTAATATCCGCGCGTACTTATTCAAACTTTTTTTTTTAAGTTACTGCTTACCTAAATATATGTAGACATACATAGATAGTAAAAACGGTAATACAACATAGCTTGATTTGTAGTTATTGAATTATTACTTATACAACTACGATTATATTACCAATAGCAAATGATGGTTGTTGGTTTGTTGCACATATTATTATAATTTATACAATTTTTAATTTTAATACCGATCTAATATTTGAAACTTCGAGATAAGGTTTTTCATAAGTCACAAGGAACTGAAACATTCCGAAACTATTATTAACTTTACTATAGTATTTATAAATTGTTGGAACACAAATGTTAATTGAATCTTTTTGCCATTACGGTACTTACCTATATATTATTACGATGAGCTATAGACATGGAATTTTGCATTTATTGTATTTTTCATACATACTTTTTTTCGGTTTTTACCAATTTTTATAAAATCAAATATTTTAATATAATATTCAGTAATATTAATTTACTATTAAAACAAAAATGAGTGTTATCCATTTTTATGTCACATGGTTACCGTTTTACTAAAGGTCGAGTAACCATGCTCTAAACCAAACTTAAAAGGTACTTTTTTTTTTTTTTGAAAATTGTAAAATAATTCCTTTTGTTAACTAGGGACATGACTAATTAGATTTTCATATTTGTATATGTATGGTTTAATAATTTCTTAATCTGGATTTTCATGATACTTTTTCACGTCATTTTTGTGTACAGTAATCTTTCTTTTTCCCCTTTGGATAACAATATTTTCAGTGTCTAACACCTCTAAAATTTCGAAAGGCCCTTTCCATAACGGTGTCAATTTATTTCTTTGGGTATTATCTTTTAACAATATAGAGTCTTTTACATGCAACTCTACATCATATAATATTTGATTCATTACACTTTCATTTATTTCCTTCGTTACTTCGGAAACATTTAATACCTATACTAACTATAACTTTCCCTAATTTTACTGTTCCTACCACATTGGCACAGTATACATCCTTTATTAATTCCTGCTTATAAACTATAATGTCTTTATTCTCCATGGCCGGATCGGTAATTGGTATAGCTACCACTGTTTCCGTTCGTGGGTTCAACTTAAAACATAATTTTTCCTTAATTATCTTATTGACTATCTTATTATTTATTATTAACGAATTATTAGCTACATCAATTACTGCCTTATTTTCCATTAAAAATTGTTGTCCTAAAATACCATCCTTAGGTATAGGAAACGAATCACGTACTACTTGAAACACCGTTTCAATATTAACTTCATTAAACCTTAAAGTTATCTTAATTTGTCCTACTGTTGACACTATCTTATCATTAATTCCTTTTAAATATATTTTTCTGTTTTCATGTACTAGTGTGTCACCTGTCAAAGCACTAAATTTTATTAAGTTAACATCGCTTCTATAAATTCTTTTCTTATATTGACAGATTGGCAAGTGACATGATTGTTGTTTAAGACTGATACGATGTGTATAGGCATTGTCGAAATCTTCCTCGACCGCGGCTATCAAATTTATCGGCCGAGCGCCACTCATGTCGCCCGATCTCGGCAAGTTATTGTACCTATCGTTATTCTGTTTCCTAAAACACTTGGAAACGTCATGTCCAGATTTTTTACAATACGTGCATATTACTTCTACCGGAGCGTTGTAATTAGTAGGCTGTCGCGTGAAATTATTGTTAGATGGACGCGAATTGTTTTACTATTACGATGCTGTACACAATCCCGGGCAAAATTATTGCCTCCGCATTGATAACATCGTATATTACCTATTGCATTGTTATTATTCCGATAATTACTACTACGATTATAATCATTGTTGTGATTAAAATTATTATTGTTGCGAGGCTGGTATTGGTTATTGTTGAAACTGTTCCTATTACCTTGATTTATATCAGGTTTATTAAAATTCGGATTTCGATTATACTGTCGTCTAATATAATTCGAATTTGTATTAAAATTTTCTCTAGGATTGTAATTTTGTCTTTGTGAATTGTCATTGCTGTGATTCGGTCTATTATTATTGGATGAATTATAATTATAACGATTATTGTTATTATTATTATTTTTTTTTTATTGAGTAAAAAGATAATCTACAATCTATACATCGATATGCACATTAATTAGATGAGATAACAGAATACAAAAACAAATAACAATGAATAATATGATTTTGGGGAGTTACCCAGTGGTAACACCCAGCGCGTGACAATATTATTTACTGTATATTATTATACCTAATAGGTATATTACAGAAATAAACAATTTTAATAGTAACAGATTATTGTTATCTTATATTTACTATCTCCAAGTGGAGTGATAGATGTGTGATCAATTATAAAGAGCAATAAGTGGTATGACAGAGATAATTATGGAGAAATAGTACCTTTAGCAATAAGTGAGTTTAGTACAGTGGAGAAGAGGGAGATGAGGGGATTGATTAGTGAGCTCAAATTAGAAATGAAACTTGAAAACATTTCGCCAATTTGATCGGGTTGTGAACTTTGATTTCTGGTGGCTTCTGCGTATGATTTGTGTGTAGTTTGATGAGGATTGGGAATCGGGCCTTTCCGAGGGACTCTCCGATAGGCTTTTTTGAAAGCGGCCTTGAATACCGGGCAGCCCTTGTAATTGGTGGTGTGGTCCTTGGAGCATAAGGCGCATTTAGCAGGACTACTGCGGTCTTTGGTGCAGTCCTCCGTGTGATGGTCTTCCCCACATTTGACTCATCTCGATTGGTGATGACAATTTTTTTTCGTGTGTCCGTAATCTTGACAATTGTGGCATTGAGGTGAGCCTCTTTTTTTGATGTGTGGTTTCTCGATAGAAACTTTTGTATTGAGAAGCGAAGAGATGCCCAGAATGTCAAAGTTATTGTCCTGAGGTTTAACCTCTACAAAGAATAGAGGAAGGGGGCTTTTATCTTTGTTTTTGGCGTTGTGAACATATTTGACGTTGTGACCTAATTCGGCCAACGCGTTAATTATATCGGGCACTAACGTGGAGTGGTGCAGGTTTCTAATGACACATCTGGAGGTGCGGAGGTGACGGGGGGTGTATGTGTGGAAACTGGAATCAATTTCGTGTAAATGATTCAAGATAGTATTATAGTATATGCGGCCAAGTGGTTGTACCTTAAGGTATGATGAAGACGCCCTGCAGGTGAAACCATTCGGGCTGGTGATGTCGATCAAGTCGTTGGAGGCGGAGAAGTCCACTATGTTTTTAACGAAGATAGGTGGAATCGGAGGATCCCTGACGTGATCAGTGTGAGGTTGGCTCACTAAAGGAACATCCATCGGATTGGATGAGGACGTGGCAGCAGCTGATTTGTCGGTGGAGTCGTTTGTGGCAAGTACGGCGAAACGATTTGGTGAAGTAAAAACTTTCGATTTTTTGTCGGCTAGATTCGGCGAAAGCGACGAATTAGACAAATGTCTCTTAGACGGATTGGGTGTGCGTGACGGAACGGGGCCCGCATTACGGGTGCCTTTATTCATAATAATCTAATACTATAAATATTTTAGTAAAAGTAGATAATGAATGATGACAAAAATAATAAACATAATTAGCGAGGGCGCACAGCGATAACGGAGCGAAAACGCGGAGTACGTGCATTCATGCTGGGCGTTGCGGCCGAACTAATTATTGTTATTAAAATTATTATTCCGCCTATTAGAATTATTGGTATCCCTGGTGGAGTTGTTTACTTGTCTACCTGAACTATTGCCTCCATAATATTGGTATGCATCTGACTCAGACTTAATTTCAGTCTCTTCAGATAGACAAGTGTTTTAAAATCAGATAAAACACTAGTGTTTAATTCAAGAATTTATTGGTAAGTACACATTATTTATTATTATAGGTACTATAACTATATTTTCAAAAAGTTATTTTTGATGCTTAAATTAAATTTATATTTATAAATTTAGTTAGTACCTAGCTAGTATTAATTATGTTTATTTATTATTTTATTATAATATGTAATATAGAAATGTTGTTTCATTAATAATTGAAAAATATTAGTTGGTTAGTTGTTAGGCTAGCAGTTCTAAAATGTTGATTTGCAATAAAAAATTAAAGACTAAAAAAAAGTATTTTAATATATAATAAAATATTTTTAACTAAACAAAACATTAAGTTCAACCTTAAGAAATAAAATTACGCACCTTATAATTAGTCACTGTTTAAAGAAATCAAATAGCAAAAAATTTCTACACTTACAATATTAAATTTATCACGGACATTTCCCCATCCCCCCCCCAATTTCAAAAATTAGCATAAAAACATAACTATTGGTTTGTAAGTCGTTTGTAAAGTTTTGTAAAAGCAAAACTTTCGTTTGTACAGAAAACCAAAAAAAGTTATGCCCATTTAAGATGGGGGGGCTGGAGAAATGGGTGAATTCCGTGCAATTTGGATAACCCAAACTTTTTTCGACCCAAACGTTTGTAAGTCGTTTGTAAAGTTGTGCGAAAACCCAAAATTGTCGTTAGTTCTTCAAAGAATATCAATACAATTTTATTGCGCCAAAAAGTTTGAAATTTTAAAACAAGGTTCCTGATATATTTTTACAATAGTAGTTGAAAAATTAATACATAGGCACGATTTTTTTTTTATAAGTGTTTAAATTTCGAGTTTTGACAAAATTTATCAAAATCTCGAAAATTATCATTCGTTGTAATTAAAAAATTATAAAATATTCAGTTTTTATAACTAAGGGTTGAGAATTTAAGACAAAAATTCTTATAAATAATTCATACTGTCACCAAAAAATCTAAAAAATAAATAAACACATTTATTTTTTACAGGCATTTTAAATTCAAATTTGGACGTAATTACGTACTAAAACCAAGAATAACGATTTTAATTTTTTTTTTGTAATTTACAAAGCTGGGCAGTAACTAGTTAAAAAGTTAAAAGATAAGTTAAAGTTACTTTTTTTGATAACTTTTAACTTAACTAGTTAAAAAAAATAGAATGTAGAAAATAACTTAGTAGGTAACTAAGTTATTTCTTTTTATAAAAAATTGTAACTTAAATTAGTTATTTTGTTTAAATTAAAGTTATTTGTAAAAAGTTATTTATGAATTTTTCCATCATGATTTATGTGATTTACGAACTGTATATTATTTGCATTGATATTTCTGAGAACCGCGACGGAGGTATGTTTATATTATTGTATTTATTACTATACTATAGACATATTATAGTATATACTAATAATTAATATACTATTTAGACATATTGTATTTATTAATTCGTAGTATTATACTTAGGGATTGACCGATATCACGTTTAACCGATAACCGATAAACCGATATGTTATGCAAATTTAAAACCGATAACCGATATATTCAAAACTTTGAGTTTTTATCCAAACGCATGAACCGATATTATAAAATACCCGAAAATACTTACCGATAACCGATAATAATTAGCAATAAGTACTAAGTAGCATGGGCGGATAGGCCTACCGGGAAACCGGGAATTTCCCGGTGGGCCCCCCTTCGTATTTCGGTAATGGGGCCCTTTAATAAAATGCAATTACCTACGATAGAAATAATTTGAAATATCAAAAAAAATATTATAATCTTAATATCTTATATCAATTATATCTCATATTATACATTACTATCTGTGGTCTTTTTCAAAACATTTCTTATCGGCCCGCAGCCGCCTTGCTCTCACAACTACAACGTCGGTTTTTGGTTGGCGGCGGGTAGTGGGTCACGGTTGAAACTGGTAACTGGTGAGGTGGGTAATCACTCACAAATCGGTTGTTGTAGATACTATTTTTAGAATAATCTAAACTAAACATTGGACTTTTTCAATGCTACGTGTATTTGTGTGCGGTAATATAAAGTAATATTTACTATTTTACCGATATCTTATCACAAACAAATTGTAGAATTATAATTATTATATACTTATTGCACTATTGCAGACATAACGTTTCTACTAACTCGCGGTTAATCGTTAGTCATTTTTCTTGATTTAAGTTATATAGTTGATCAGTATTCAGTGTTATATATTATATTCCTTAGTTCTTACACATTGCATAGTACATACAGACATACAGTTAAAACAGACGTTTACGTGCTGTTTTATTTTTTTCAATGGGCAATTCCAAAAAAATACATAAAAGCGGAAGTGCTAAACGAAAAAAAAAGGAGAAAGAGTTGCTTAGAAAGGAAGGTCAAAACCCTAATCAAAAAAAATTAAATTTTGTAAAATCAAGTAAGTACTCACATTGGTTATATTATAATATATTATATTGTATATTAACTAAAATTACACTATATTTTATATAGATATCTTAATATTATCATTATTACATTTGATAGGTAGCAATTAGCAGTATAAAATAAGTAGGGTTTGTCAAATAAATATAGGTACTTAAAATATTTAAGACACAATTTGTGTTCTGAATGTGTCTATTATATTTATAATTTTTAACATTATTTGAAGTATAAAAACTTAACTTAAACACTTGTATAATTAGATTGCAACCGACGGAGCTGCAAATATGCAAGGAGTTTATAATGGATTTTCCACGAAAATGAGCGAAGCAGCAGTTGAACAAGTACATGTATGGTGTTATGCACATGTATTAAATTTAGTTATTAGTGATATTACAAGCAAAATTGTCCAATCTATTTCTTTGTTTGGTATCTTGCAAGGATGTGCGGTATTTATACGTGAGTCATATAAACGTATGGACATATGGACAACCAAAAATTCCAAAAAAAAAATATGTACAATCGGCGAAACAAGATGGTGGTCCAAAGATGCAGCATTGACAAAGGTTTTTGGACAATTTAATGAACCCGAAAATGGATTGTATGTTGATCTCATAACTACATTAGATGAAATTGAAAACAATTTAGGTATAACTCCAGATGCTCGATTCAAGGCAAAAAATTTAAAAGAAGGTTTGTTAAAATATGAAACTATTTTAACTGCCCAAATGTACTTGCGAATTTTTAAAAAAACCACTCCTCTATCAAAATATTTACAAGGGCATGGAGTTAATATAATTGCAGCTTATCAAATGGTGAAACAAACTTTGAATGATTTACAAGACTGTGCCCGCCAATTTCAATGTATAAAAGAAGCAGCCAATACTTTTGTTGAATATACCAATAAAAAATTTGATGAAATGGAGAATAATACTTTAGAAATTCTAAATGAGTTACCTCATATTAGAGTAAGAAAAAAAAAAAGACAATTTACTGACTATGAATCAATAGATGATCCTATTACAGATCCATTACGGGCATTTGAAATCAATGTTTATAACCAAGTATTTGATACTGTTATTGAAAGTATTTCATCAAGATTTGAAAAACATGAACAACTATGTGCAGATTTTTCTTGTCTTGACCCAAACAATTTTCAACTAGATTTACCACTTCCAACAAATGCTTTAATAAAAATATATGAAAAAATCAGAAATTTTATTCCGGACATAACTTACGATGATCTTAGAAATGAATATGTTGACTTTACATCTAAATGGAGAGAATTGAAAAAAACCATTGCTTGTGTGTATGATGAACTAAATAATCAAGTTACTGATGATGGTGATGATTCAGAAAATGGTAATCTATATTTATTATTACATAAATATTAAAAAATAAAATCATCAATAATTATGTTATATTTTATTTTATGTTTTGTTCTAGGACTCAAGAGTGATGATGATATTATAGTATGTGTGCATAGTGCCAGTACCAAGTATTGTGTAACCTGCTGTTATGAAGTGTTGGTGAAATATAATTTATACGCAAATACATATCGTGGCCTCCACTTTGCATATAAATTTATGCTTACTTTATCCATTACACAAGTAGAATGTGAACGTACATTTTCGAAATTAAAATTTGTAAAAAATTATTTAAGAAATACAATAGGTCAGAATGTATTAGAGAGTATGTTGCTAATGAATGTAGAAAAAGATATTCTCAACAAAATTGATTCCGAAGACATCATAAATAAATTAGGAGCTAGAAGCCCAGTATTTGGTAGAATGTTACTATGTTAAAATGAAAAACTAAATTTGATTAAATAGTAAAAAATTGTTTTGTTATACATTGTTGGTTATGTGTTATGCTTTATTTTGATGTGGTACTTAATAAAATTGATATAGTAATGTATTTGCGAGCGAAGCGAGCGACTTTTTTTTTCATGTTTGGGGCCCCTTTGTAAAATTTCCCGGTAGGCCAAAATTGGCCTATCCGCCCATGCTAAGTAGTAATTAGATATTATAAAAAATAATATATTTATAATAAGTCTGTTTCTCAGTGACTCAGCTTTCTCTGTTTAGTCTGTAGGCAGATAAAAGGAACTAAGTATTTTATTCTCTGTAGGTTGTCAGGTTCATGTTTGAAGTACGGAAGTGGAAGATAATAGGTTGCGAATAATTGAGTCCTAAGAAATGTCGTCTCGTGATAATAAAGAGTGGTTTCAGGAGTTTGCTACAGCTCTTGTCACCGATAGGAATAGTGACGAAAATCAACTTATTCACATCGCCGAAATTAAGAACGAAGAAGTAGTTGAGTCTGAATCAGAAAATGAGAAAATGGCAGTAGCAAGAGCCGCACTTATTTCGAATCAGTACGGTCCTCCTTTGTCTAGCTTCAGAAAAGTTAAAATACTTCTACTTACGTATTTTGTCGATAGAGAATCAATGAATTATACCCAAGTAAAGAATATTTGCTTTATTCATCATATGATTTATTCAAAGTACAACTGTATAATTATATTGAAACTTATGAGCCAAATTTGAATATACGCTACCTTACACTCATGAATGAAATCAAAAATCCTTCTAAACCAGGCAAGTTGCTAGTTTTATTAGTAAAAAATATTATTATTTAGCCTTAGGTAGGTACTTACAACACACCAAATATAGAAATGGGTAATATCATTATAAAAATAAGAATGGAGCAATATTTCACATGCAAATTAATATTAAAAAAATAATAAAACCATTATTCTATTCAAAATGTATTAATCTTAATACCTATAAGGTTCATCAAACGTATAATATAGATAATATTTAAACTAAATACTTATAATTTATAATTAATTTTTATTTTATAAATTTAACAATTTAAGGTAACGATATAACAACTACACTAAAACTGTTCGTGGAGCTGTTTAACACATAGATATATACAACAACTAGATAGCCGTCTTCGTACTACAGTGGTGACCGATATTGAAGTTGGCTGCCATTTACAAAGCAGGCAATGTTTACATTTATTCTTATCATGAGGATACTGATAATGCTATACTTATTATCAATACTATCTGGATATCTTGGCTGCAATTAATAATTTATAGTATGCTGTGGTGTGTTTGACTGTGCTTGATGTGCCTAATAACATTTATTGTTATAACTTAATATTATTATATTATTATCGATGGTAGTTAATGTTGGGTGATCTTTAGTTAGTCTGTTAATTAATTCATTGTAGGTAGTCTAAGCTAAGTTAACATGGATAAACTAACTTGCGATCAAATAACCGAAATCATAACTAATGATGAATCAGCCGACGAGCCTAGTGATTATTATGATAGTAGTTCTGATGAATCAGACTGTGAAGATTTAGCACAAGAAATAAGGAAAAAGTTAGTATCTAAATTGACCAAAAATAACAGATCAAGTACTATTGTTTCCTCAAATTCTGTTAGTGATGTAAGTTTTACACCAAAAAATGTATTGGATAAACAAAAATGTAATGAAATAATTGATAATAGTGATAATACACTCGGCTTCGGCAATAATGACTGTCCTGATCGTGATGATCCGTATTCGTATTCAAGTTCGCCAGAAATTTCTATTTCGAATCTAAATTCATTTGACATAGAAAATATGGCAATTGTCTTTGATGACAATTATGTAGTTTATCCACATACATCAACACCAAATACTAATACCAATTATAGCACTACACTAAATAACAATAGTGACAATTTTTATTTTGATATTAATTCTGTTTGCCCAAATATTGAACAAAACTCTGCGATTTCAAACCTAGAACCTTCAATTAGTATTAAAAAACGTAAAATGCCCGTTTCTACAAAAAATCAAATTCCAAATAAAAATACTCGATTATCTGATAGTACACTATTTTCGGGACTTTGGAATTTCAATAAAAACATGTTACCTCAGTATTGCCCAAATAATTTGAATTTTGATAGCTTACATTCCGGAGTTAATAACGACCTAATTAACGATTTACCATCGGAAAATTTAGAATTATATATTTTCAAACACATATTTGATGAAGACTTGGTCCAACATATTGTTGAAGAGACAAATAAGTTCTACCATTTTTTAGTAAATAATACAGTTTTATCAAAACATTCTAAGCTTGGTAAATGGAAAGATACGAATTTAAATGAAATGTATATATTTTTTGCTCTTATGTTATTAATGCCACATGTTAAAAAAAATAATATTAAAGATTATTGGTCTACTTCGGTATTACTGTCCACACCAATATTTGGGAAAATTATGACTCAAGGTAGGTTCCTATTATTGTTGAGAGTCCTTCATTTCAATGACAATCGTAACCAGATTCCTGGAGATAGATTATTTAAAATCAAAACAATTGTCGAATCCCTACGTAAAAAGTTTAAATCCACATACCAGCCTCATCAAAAAGTATGTGTTGACGAAAGTATCGTTGAATGGAAAGGCCGACTTCAATTTAAACAATACATTCCATCTAAACGGCATCGCTTTGGAATTAAGTTATTCGTTCTATGCGATTGTAACTCTGGTTTTGTTCTTGATTTTTTAATTTATACTGGTGATAACACTCATATAACTATAAATGAAACATTAAAGCTGTCTGGTTCAGTTATATCGACTTTAATGGAGCCTTACGTAAACAAAGGCCACATCATTTATATGGATAACTGGTACTCATCTCCGACATTATTTGAGTACTTATTGAAAAAAGATACCGGGGACATGTGGTACGGTTAAAAATACAAGAAAAGGCATGCCTATTTTTTAATGCATAGTTTCCCTAAAAAATTAAACGCTGGCGAATGTGTTTCTGCTATATCAACAAATCCTAATATGATGTGTTGTAAGTGGAAAGACAAAAGGGATGTACATATGCTATCCACAGTTCATAAACCCATAATGAAAAAAACAAATAAAATAGATAAACATGAAAACTATGCACTTAAACCTGACTGTGTAATTGATTATAATGCAAACATGGGTTTGGTTGATAAGTCAGATATGCAGATTTCATTCAATACGACTTCGAGGAAATCCATAAAATGGTACAAAAAATTTTTTTTCATTTACTAGATATATGTGTACTAAATTCTGGAATCGTATGTAGTACTTTAGAAAAAAAAACTTTAAAGTTGCCAGAATTTAGGTTAAAATTAATCGAGCAAATATTACATGCTCATATTTTGTCTGATGATATAATATCACCTAGTCGTGCAGGGCGAAAACCAAAAGACGATTTACCGCTTAGACTTAACGCTCGTCATTTCCCTTCAAGAATCAACAGTGGAGAAGTTAAAAAAAAAATTTCCAGAAGGTGTCATGTCCATTCTAACACAAAATTAAATCCCCAATCACGAAAAGATACATCTTATGAATGTAATGAATGTAACAAACCTTTATGTTTAGAACCTTGTTTCAAGGACTACCATACCAAATTACACTACCTACTAAGTAACCAAATATCAAACTACCAAATACAGGGAACACTATAAATATGTACCTAGATTGTTATTTTACATTTAAAAAACTACTGTTATTCATTTTAATTTTTACTATTTTATACAAGTTGATTAATTTATTTTATCATACATTTTAATTTTTTTTTTAATAAGTTATTAATTTTAATTTTTACTATTTTATACAAGTTGATCGTTTTATTTTATCATATATTTTAACTTTTGTTTTAATTTTTTCATTGTCATTATAAGTTTAAAAAACTACCTACAGTTATTCATTTTGATTTTTCTTATATTATGTTACAAGTTGATTTTTTTATTTTATTTCAATAAAGGATGATTTTTGATTTTAAATACATTTTAAGCTAACAGTATATATTTTTACTGGCAGAAAAATATGTATAAAATAAAAAGTATTAAAAATTGTTCTCTATAATACCTATAATATTATTAATTAAGTAACAACATAGCTAAGTTATAATCAATGCTATCACTTAAATTATATTAGAGAATGCATTTTAGATAGTGTTTTATTTCTAAATTGTACAGGTAATTAATATATTTAATATTTATTAATTATTTAAAATTTTATTAAATTAGGTATATACTAGACGGAAATTTACGTCATTCCTCTTTGAGTTATACTTTTTCTAAGGACGTCTATTTCCGTCTTCACTCTTACGGTAAAAATTAATAGGACGTATTTATCCGTCTTTACTCTTTTACGTAACAATAATTGCGACGTAAATTTCCGTCATTACTATGGTGAAAAGTGCGGTTTTTTGGTAAAAACAATTCACTCTCTGGGTGAACTACTATGAAAAATAATTTACTCGTCAAAGGGTTTAAGGGTGCAAGGAGGTGAGATGTAACTCATAGGTGCAAATTGGGAGGGGGGCTTGCCCATATTACATAGGTACATTATTTATCTATGTTGTGTATTTATTTTGTGTTCTTTAATAAAATCTATTTAGTTGGTCCTTAGTTATTTTTTTATGATATTGTAACCCTCCTAGGTTCTGATTGATGGGCGCCCTTGGAATTGTATTAATATTACTAACTATTGGTATAATTTTTAGATCAATATTAGCTCTTCCACATGTATCAGAATAAGGAATTGGACTTCATACATAAATGGAGAACCCGGGTTTTTTTTAAAGACGTTTTAAGTGCACTTGGAAAATTGGAACCATTCGACAAACATTGTAACCTAGTTATCGATGCAATGGCTTTAAAACAACAAATTATTTGGGATCCAAAAAGCAAACAGTTTATAGGTTATCGTGATTTTGGTAATAATTTAGATATCGAATGTACAGATAATACTGCCACCGAAGCTCTTGTTTTCATGCTAACAAGTTGTAATGGCAAATGGAAGATACCTATAGGATATGTTTTACAAAACAAAATAGGAGCAATAGCTCAGGCTGAACTCATTAAATGTGCTCTTTCTTTAACCCATGCAGCTGGTTTAAAAGTTTGGTCTATAACATGTGATGGTCGTGCTACGAATTTTTCAAGTATGAAAAAATTAGGTTGTAATTTAGATGTCAATAACTATGATGATATTCAATGTAGCTTTAAACACCCAATTACAAATGACAATGTTTATTTTATACCCGACGCATGTCATATGTTGAAATTGGCTAGAAACACATTGGGGATCATAAAAGAAATAAATTCAAATAAAGGGACAATCATGTGGAGTTATATTGAAAATTTGCATTTTATACAACAAGAGTTAAGTTTCAAATTTTCTAATAAATTAAGTGCATCTCATATATTTTGGAAAAATAATAAGATGAAAGTCAAATTTGCTGCCCAAACCCTTAGCACATCAACAGCGGATGCTTTAGAATACCTTAGATTGATTAACTCTCCTAATTTTTCTAATACTGAGGCTACTGCAGAATATTGTCGCAATATTGATAGGCTTTTTGATTTTTTAAATGCACGAAACCATTTTGCCTAAGGATATAAATCCGCTATTTTTAAAGCTAATATTCAGTTTATGGAAAATACGATATTACCTTTAATTGATTATCTGTTTTCTTTGAGTATTGGTGATAAGCTTTTGTATAAGACAAATAAAAAAACTTTTATTTTTGGTTTTGCAACTGCAGTCAAGTCAATGTTTGCTATTGCAAAATCATTATTTACTGAGTGTCCAGAATTTAAGTATATTCTCTCTTATAAGTTTTCTCAAGACCATCTAGAGATCTGTTTTGCTCGTGTAAGACAGAGGTATGGATCCAATAACAATACCAATGTTCAACAGTTCAAAACTGCTATGAAGCAGATTCTTATGAAAAATGCAATAAAGTGTCAGACAAATGGAAACTGCAACACATTTGATGACGATCCGTTTGGATCTATACTAGATTTTAAATGGAATAGGAAATTAACATTAATTGATGATGGTGGTGAAAATGGGAATGCCACAATGATTGATGATGAAACAAGTAATAGGTTGAACTTGCTAAATTGTAGAAACTCTCATATGAAAGATGTTAAGAAAATATTTTATTTTACATTTCTGGAATTATTGTTAGAAAAATTATACTAAAAATAGAATGTAATTCATGTATAACTGCTCTTTTAAGGAAATCCATTGACCATGATTATTGTTCCTCAGATATTCATTTGCGATTTGTTAACTTCAAAAACCGTGGGGGTCTTATCTTACCCTCTGATAGTGTTTTTAAAGTTATTGTTGAGGCTGAAAAAATGTTACTGTTCTATACAGATAATTTAAAAGATTTAAATATTTCTAACTTAGAAAGAAAAATAATTTTGAGTTGCAATAAACTATTAGTATTAAATAATAATATTTTTAGTGATTTAATATGTGAGAACATATCATTATTAGACCGTCCTCATAAAATGGGTTTGATCCAAATGATTATAAAAAAATGTTTGGTGTACGTTTACATACATTTGGAAAAATGTTTTCTACCAATATTCTTAACCCTGTTAATAAACGCCACACACTGACTAAAGCTATTTTATTTTATCACCAGTAAACCTTTTGTTTGTTATATTTAATGTTTTTAATTTGTTTTGTTTTCATAAAATTGTTCATTTGCAAGTTGCAAGTTTATACAAATATTGTATATTGTTAAAAGTATAGATTAAACTTTTGTGCCTACATAAATAAATATATTAATATTATAAATAATATTTGTTTTAACTTTGAGACAAATAAGACATAATAAACAATATTATTCTTTAGGCATATTATAGTCTACGCACACATGTGGAAAAAATAGCTGATATAAGTTATAAAACAAATAGTTGACAAAAAAGTGTACCCTGTGTACCTACATACCTATATTAAATTTGTTTCTGGCGGTGGTGAAACCAAATTGGTAGGTACCTAACTAATTCAAACAATAATATCCATATTAATTCTTCACACTCAGCTATAAATCAATAACATAATTGGATATTACATAAGTTAGGTACGTAACAAAATATAAAATATTAAGCAATAGTTATTAGTTTGAAATTTTGAATTTAATAGAGTTCAGATTTCAGACATAATAATATATTTATTTGATTAATCAATATACTGTGATAACTGAATTTTGATAATATTGTTTTGTAAACATTGCCTGCTTTGTAAATGGCGGCCGACTTCGATGACAAGAAGGAGACGGCTATCTAGTTGTTGTATATATCTATGGTTTAACCAGGGGTACGAAACTCCGTGCGTTGGCCGAACCAGGCGATTGCGGCCTTGAACACGGTCTTCAGGAGGGCGTGGCATACGTGAAAACCCCGCGTCCCGTATCAGGCCTTAGTGCCGACCCCGCGTCCCGTATCCCGCCATAGTCTTGGAACCAATTTTTAATATACGGGTCTAACATCATGTTGGTGCGGGAACCAATTCCATGTTTTTCGTAGGTTCAGACTTCAGATCATAGGGAACCAATACCCCAATCAGCTGATCGAGTTTCGCTTCTATACTGTTCTATGGTTTAACCCAGTAAACGTGTGCTGTAAACGTACAATTGATAACTTCCCAAAAAAGAACTGGCGTCCATCAAAGTTGGAAATTCAACAAGGGTTCATCAATTACATAAATGTAAGAAACATTTTCAATAATTAATGTACCTACCTAGGTACTATAAAATGTGTAATTTCATAAAATTAAATAAGTCAACTCATTTTTAAACAAGTAGATGTCTATAATTTTTCAGGATGTTTCACAACTACGTGAAGTAGATGAAGCAAAGTGGGAAAAAAATAAGTCAATTAAGCAGACAGTGCAGCCATACATTGTGTTTGTCGGCCCAGGACTCAGTTTCCAAGACGGATTGGAAGTATCGTTATTTTATGTTGTGATAAACCACAATTTTTTCAAATTAGAGAGTGTTCTTAAAGCAGTTGATGTATGTTTTAAATCATTTTTTGCTCTACATCTCGATTACCCTACAGAAAGTGAACAAATTTGGCAATTCATACAACAATATTTTTTTTTAAATTAATACAAAGTTTGATAAAAATTATCAATTTGTTTCAAATCTTATTATAACTTTAAATAAATAATATGAACTAGATAGGTACCTAGATAAAAAACTATGTTTATTATTAATATCTATTAATAGTTGTATAATTAAATTTGTATAATTTTCTATTTCTACATACAAGTACATATTTCTACAACTTACAATTATATTTTTTTTTTGTACTTTATCATTATTATTACTTAATTTAAGCAATATATTTATTATAATTCAACATATATCTAACAACATGAGATGCTTTATTTGTTCAACTGAACTCTCTACATATTTAGATTTTATAAAACATTTTAAGCTATTTCATTCTTTTGATAATGTAACAAAATTTATATGTGTCGAACCGTAAGGCGCGTCCACACCTGAGCGTATTCATGGTGAGCATACATGCTCACATTAAATTGTTTACGATGAATTTGTATGTGGACGGTAAAGTGAGCAAATTCAAACCTCGCAAACGTGATCGCGATCCATGCTGAGCACGAGCCATTGACTGTCGGTCTCCTGGCCATGCTCAAAGGAAATCGGCGCGCGAGCTCATAGTGTGCGATGTTCAATTTGGACGTAAATAAATCTGCACACAGCGCTCAGACCGCTCACGATCTTGCAGAGACATGTTTTTACAAAACCAAGATTTGTTTCTGGTTGGGATTTTGGGGGTCTTTTTAAGTTTATGTTTATTCATTACGAATAATTACTGTCAACTGTAAACATTACAACTACGTATTTAAATAATTCAGATAGGACTACTAGTATTTTATATTAAATAATATGGAATGGTCCAAGGAAAGCTGTTTAAATTTAATAAATGAGTACAAAAAGTACCCAGTCTTGTGGAACCCAAATGTGACTGGTTATATGATTATAATATTATACAGAAAGTAAATAATAAATACCCATATTTAGGTGATAATGCACAATTTTAATATCACGATTTAAGATAGTCCTATCAATTATCTTAAATGATATTGTTCTGTGATATTGTGAATGATATGAATGTTGTATGATAATAGTAGAAAATGAAATAGAATAATACTATAATAGGTATTATAATTTTACAGCACTATTTAAGAATTTAATTAATTACCTATCTAAAATCGTGTTTTACAGTTACACTATTTGAAAATCTTATAACTTTTTTTTTTTATTGTACAAAAACTAATATTAAATTAATGTAGTGATATTATTTGATTAACAATCAAATCAGAATCCCAAGAGTCCAAGACCATTAATTAATAAGGATTTGAAAGAAAAAATGTATGAAAATCCAACTACATAAAATTCTTGGTTTATTTATTTTTAATATGTGTTCAAAATGTTGACCATTTTGTGACATACAAAATGTCATACGTTTTAAGACATTTTCAGTTGTACATTTTTTCATAATATCAGCTGGTATATTTGAACAGACTTCTGTAATTTTTTTTATCAGCTCATTTTTACTGGATGGCATATATCATAAACAGCATTCTTCACAAATCCCCCCCCCCCCAAAAAAAAAAATCCAAAGGTGTCACGTCTGGACTACGTGCTGGCCATTGAATTTTCTGGACTCCGGGTACCCATCCAGTTATCTTAAAAATACTATTTAAAATAAATGTAATACTTATTTGTATAAATTGTATCCATAACATATTGGGTTAATGTAAATAAATACCTATATGAATATAAATGAGAAGAAAATTGTGTAACTTTAAATATTATATGTATATATTAAAATTTGTATAAGTAGCAATCAAACAAAATATGATGATAATGATAATTACCTCCGTAAATGTTGTTTAAATAGTCCTGAACCTGCCGGCAGTTATGGGCCGGAGCAACATCTTGTAAGCTTATGTAAGAATAGGATCTCTAGGTGGGGCTATTCGTTTGAAAACCGAAATTTTTTTTTTCTCACTGAAGGTATACCTTGATCCTTAATTAAGTTACTGTTACCTATTTTTTCAGTTAAATTGGTTATAATAACCAAAATATTGGTTGTATTTGAAATTTTGAAAACGTATACCTATTTTTTAAATTGTCAAATAAAAATCAATTACAAAAAAATATAGTATAATAAAAATCAATAGCCAAGGCCCAAGAGGTATGGTACAGTTTTAAAGTTTAAAATACAGTATACACACATATAAATACTAAACAAATAAACACCAATATCTTATAAAAATAAATTATTGAGTTTGATGTCTTATAATACTGTCCAGTACAAAATTTGAAGACAATAATTTTTAAATTGATTTTGTGGTTTAAACGATATTTCAATATGTACAAATATACTTAATAGTTTTAAAACATAGTAAGCGACTAATAAAAAATTACATAGTAAATGATACAATTTTTTATAATCACACAATATAATACAGGTGTATGCTGACATTGATTTCAGATGGTTTATGATAAATTGACTAGGCTCATTACCCATTTGTAAAATCTCTTCAGAGGCGCATACAATTAGCTACCTAAGAAATTGTTTTATATACCTTATTATTTATTTAAATTAAAGCATATTCAGCACACCCCTATGATACAACTGACAAAAGTTTAAAAATGTAACCATAATATTTAAAAGCCCAGGACTATGATAAATCTATTCCAAATTAAATGATACAGTTAGATCAAAATATTCGTTATGCAGTAATGCAAAATATGAGTTAAGATCATAACATGTATTCAAAAAAATTGAAACAAACTCAACTTAACCCCTAACTAAAAAAATACAGTAAAATTTAAAAGTGGGACTAATAATATTTCAACTTTGTAGGTGGTAATAAATAGCTAACAACACCAATCAAACAGAAGAACTATTCAGCTGCAAAACACTAAAACAATATAATTTTAAATACAAATATTTTTATGATACATAAATATTAGGATTAAGACATACCTACCTAATATTATAACAAAGTAGTTATTTAAATAAAATATTTAATAATACCATGTATAATAATGAAGGTGAGTAATTTATAATTATTTGTTTAATTTTCTAGAAACATACATTTTACCACCCATTTAAGTATCAATGATTGATTGATGTTGTTAGCTAAATTAACTTAATTGTATAATATTTGTTAAAATTAAAAAAAAAAAAAACATTAGCATGTACTATTTTCATTTAACATATTTTTAGTTTACTATATTATTGGGATTAAGTATTTTCTGGAATGCAGATTGTCAGACTTGATTTTTAATCTTCTTTGAAATTAACTTGAGTAGTTGAGTATTTACTATCTAATAAATTAAAAAAGGATAAATATAACCAAATTATTTAACGGTAAAAGAATATGTTTACATACTTAATTCATTTTGTAGTCTCTCCCGACTATTAAAATAGTAAATGGGAAACAAAATTGTTATTTGTCATTGTTCTCGTTTGGAAAATGTAATGGAAGATAGAAAATATGTGATTTCAATATCTATCTCCAAATCATTTGGCCAAGTATATTTGTTGTAAATACAGATCAACTTAGTTTTTAACAATAAATACTATGCCAGAATGTAAAATTTGAATATATGCAACTTATAAGTACTTCTGAACAGAGAACATTATATTTTTAAGTATGTATATGATGTAGATAGGCAACCATCTTGTTGTGTCCAAGTAGATGGTAATAAGTAGGGCTCGGATTTATATGTATTTATTTAACCAAAGTATGTATTTATACAACAAAAATATGTACATAAATATGTGCTAAAAAATTTATAATATGTATCATCAAAAAAAAAAATAAATATTATTATTAATTAAAATGAAATGTAATAAAAAAAATATTTATCTAACTATCTAATTACTAATTATTATGGTTACAATTAATAATGACATGCATTTTTAAATTTTCGAATTCGAAATATCGCCGATTATGTCGTAAAATTGATTTATATCGACTGAAAGATCTCTCAACTTCGACTGATGTTATAGGACAATATTGCATGTTGACTATGTCTGAAGGAGAAAGTTCTACATCCAATGAAGCTTCAGACGAAATACCAGTCAGAATATTCTTAATAGCTTTCATTTCTGCTAGACCGGAATTTTTTTGTAGTACATCTTTAACTTTAGAGTTTACAATATCGCCAATTGGTCCTTGAACTTTTTCAAGTCTTTTTACCGCTTCCTCTACTACACTTAAACTTTATACTAAAGTTAAGTCTCGAGTTTCTAATTTCGTAATGACATCAACCAAAAAATAATAATTAACAGAAATGTTTATTAATTCATTTTTTAAATCATTATTTTCTAAAAGAATTTCAGCTTTTTCAATATACATTGAAGTAGTTGCATCGAGTTCGGCAACAACATTTTTGATTTCTTGGAAGTTTTGGCAATAATAATTAGCGGCATTCAACCAAGTGCCCCATCTAGTTATAATTGGTTGTGGAGGAAGGCTTAGATCTGGGTACATATTTTTAAATATTTCGACACGGCTGGGAGCTTTTAGAAATATATTTTTGACTGCAGATATTAACTCATCAACTTTTGTAAATTTTGATCTTATAGTTTCTGCTATTCGGTGAAATACGTGTGCTAAACACGTTAAGTGAATCATTTTTGGAAAAAAAGCATTTAATGCTTTACCGGCTTTTACCATGTATGGCGCGGCATCAGATACAAATAATAATACATTCTCGTGCATAACTATATCGGGCCATACGTAATATACTCATAGAATTATTAAAAAAATCTTGCAACAGTTTGGTGGTTGCATTTATGCAAGTTTTAGATGATCGTACTTTCGGCATTATTGGTCACACGTAAATTAAGACGTTGTTTAATACACAGATTAAAGTATTAAACCCACGAAATTAAATTAACACGGCCCGTTCGTTACTGCAGGTATACTGACTCACTGTCAACTGTCAGTACTTCAAACGCAGACGCGTTTTAATAACTCGTTATCTTTATGAGGTCATAAATATCAAACATATATCGACAGTAGATTAGATTAAGTTTAAAAATTGGTATTATTTTGTACTTTTGGAAACATGGGCAAGTCTGTATTAATAAATAATAAATCGTAAATGAACAAATTGTCGAAATTAGTAGGAAAAATGGAATTATTGAGAAATATGTAAAAACATGTACTTATGGCAAAATATGTAAAAATATGTAAAATAAAATATAGTTCATTTTATTGGAAATCCCTTGAAACGAATTTTTCACTTACCTAAATTAATTTATCAAGTCACAGTAAAAATATGTATTTACATATAAATCCGAGCCCTAGTAATAAGTAAATGAATAATATATGAAGTTTGCTATGGTGTATTGGTGTCGCCCAATAATTTTAAGAGTATAACAAATTTTGTGTTATCAAACTTTGAATAACAATTATTGGTGGTGTAACTGAATGAACATAACTGATTTAACTGAAAATAAAATTTAAATAAAAACTGTTAAGACGTCATAATAATGTATAATAATGTATGTACAAATTAATGTAGGTATTAATCATAACAATTTTATTACGAATACATTTTAAGAAAACTTACCAATAAACTTAATGTAGGTACAAATGTTGTGCTTTCCAAGTGGTTGGTATTCATGTATTATCAAGTTTACATCACACTTCATAATATAAACTTAAATACATATATTTTTGATTGAAATATCAAATAAAATACATAAATATATCCCAAATCACGACTTAGGTATAATGTAATTTTAAGTTCAATGGAATATTTTTGACAAACTTAATGATTCAACAACTAGGTACCTATTTTGTTACCGAGGTATATTATGCTATTAAAGAAATTTAAACTGTCTGTCTACTTATAACGGTTTACAACATAAACTAACTATACATATGTATAGTTAAATTATTAATTACATTATACATTTAATATTTAACTATTTAAGTAATAGTGCTATGCTGCAACATACAACAATACAACAATACAACCATTGATTTTTCTGTACCATTATCATTAATTAATTAATATGATATAATATTTTAATCAATTCTATTATCTTATAAGACCGTGGTCATAGATAATGATAAAGGTATCGCCAAATATCGGTAATAGTAATAAGATTATTATTGTTCTATGGTAATATGGAGGGGATCTGGTGCGACAGCCAATGTCAACAAAACGTAGCATTGGTCAAATTAGCATATAGGTGTAATATACATTCAATTAATCAGGTTCAAAGTACAACAATTATCAATATGGTTAATGTTAGGTACCGTAGGTAGTTAGGTCGAACGGTATCGAATTTATTAGTTATAGCTTCTGGGCTTTACAAATGAAAATTTTCCAGCGGTACCGACTTTCAACCACCAATACTTTGAGAAGCTGTATCTCGCAAACGAATCATCGAAAAATAAAAATGTTAACGCGTAAATTCATAAAAAAAATGGTTTTATTAATTCATGATCTTTTTATTATATGTTACCATTTGAAAATCAAAAGTTGATAGTGGTTTCACCAATAAATATAAGGGTGAAAAAAATTAAAATAGTATAGAGTTTTAGAAAAGGATAAATCTAACAGTTTAAAAAAATAAAAAATAAAAAAAAGTTAATACTTTTCGAGATAATTAGTGTACCCACTTAAATGGACCACTCTGTATATATAAAAATATAAATGTGAACACATGTATACTGTACTCCTAATTAAAAATTCAAAAATATGTATTTAATTTTTGCCATTACTAATTACCATGTATCTATAGGCTATAACAAAATATAATAATATATTATGTACCTATTATAATGAAAATAATAATTAATTGTTAATTGTATAAAATATAGTGTGTAAATCTAACAAAAATATAAATATTAACATAACATATATTAAACATAAGTCTTAGTAATTGTTAGATGTATAAGAGGCCAATATAGGCCAATATAAAGAAAATCTTAAAATTTCAAATATAAATAATTATATGTCTGAATATGAACTTTGTTCTATTGAAAATATTATAAGATCTTATTTTTCGTATCTCAAGATTATAGTTTATAAAGGGGGTTTGATACTGTCATGAACCACTGATGAAAAACCTGTCAATAAATTGCATTTTTACTACCCAACTATTGATAAGCCTTTTGACATTTAATTTAATTTATATTGTTCGGTACTTACCCATATAATTTATATTTATATTTCTTTTTTTCCTTGGGCTTTTTTTCCGCGATTCATTTTATTCTGGCAAGATAGGTAGCTCACGAAATATAATAACTTCATATAATTATTAATTACACATAACTTGTATACATATAACTTTAATCATAGGCGTGCGCACGGGGGCAGCAGAGGCAGCATATGCTGCCCCTGGACTTTCTTTGGGGCCACCGGGGCCGGCAAAATGATGGGCCTCGGTAAAATTATATTTCCACAAAGGATTTTTTTTTGTTTTGATAAACTATAGATAAATATTTTATATGGGCTTATAGAAAACTAGAAAAGTACACCTTTAGTAGCTTAGTACCTTACGGTACAACCTTTTATCCAAAAAACAAATAACCAATACAATTTTAATTTTGATATCCAATAGTAAAAAAAGTAAAACTATGGGCTGGTTTTAATGGCGAATTTGAAAAATGGGCCGAATTAATCTCTTGCTGCCCCTGAAACCGGAGGCTGCGCACGCCTATGACTTTAATACTGTCATCGGTTGTAATATATCCTTGACAACTATTTTCATTATTTTTAGATTTTTTTATACAATTGCAGCGTAGGTATCCCCAATTTAACACATTTCTGTTTAACATATTATACCTACAACATTTTGAAATTTATTTTTTTTACCACCTATTTTTGTTTCAATTATTTCTATTATATCCATTATAAAATGCACAAGAACGAACTGTTTAAGCACAATGTTACGAACTATACTAACTACTAAGAGACATAGAAGCAAAAAATGTTGTTAATAGTTTAGATAATTTGAGGTAGGTGTATCAATCATTATCCATTAAATTGGGTACTAAATAAATAACGTGAATGATGATAATCGATAGATGCCGATATGATATTATGATGATCGTATATTTCGGGTAAATCCAAAGAACCTATTTTTAAACCTATTGGCTATTATTATGTGTAAAAAAAATGTATATTATTCGGGGGGGGGGGGGGGGAAACGTCCAGTACCGTTAAAATTCCCGGGGGGGGGGACGTCCATGTACTGTTTCCCATGTGCTTGGATTAGTTCGTAAAAAGTTTGTTTACATTGTGTAAATTAGTTGTTCATTTTTTTCAGAATGAATAGCCACAATTTCAGGATTGAAAATTGCCCGGGTGTGCAGGTGAATTATTACGGAATAATTCACCTGTCAACCAAACCTCGAAAATGCCCTTACGCCGTAAGTTTATCAAAAGTTAAAAAATGTTGTCAACATTTTAATAGGCTACGTTAATTTTGAATACTCTAATTTCTAAATATATCGGTTTCAGGTTGCTCTAACTGCAATGGCTACGGGCATATCACCCGCAAATGTGAGTATTTTGAAGATTATATATTATATGACAATATAACATACATTTTCATGATATTGCACGTGCTTTTATGTTCAATGTTATTATTTGTATTACAGGCACCAAACCCAAAGGGCCAAGGGCTAAAAAGCCGAAAGCCCCGGCAAGGAAGAAGGCCCCGGAGACACCAACAGTCCTGGTGACACCAACGGCGCCGGCGACACCAACGGCGCCGGCGACACCAACGGCGCCGGCGACACCAACGGCCCCGGCGACACCAACGGCCCCGGCGACACCAACGGCCCCGGCGACACCAACGGCCCCGGCGACACCAACGGCCCCGGCGACACCGAACTACCGAAGACGAAGACGGTGAAGCCCCGTAGATACTGTAAGGAATATTATTATTAACACTTGTTTTAAAATATTGTAATAATAATATTGTGTTTTTGTTTCAGCTTTTTAAAATACATAGACAAATAATACACGTCATAACGTAATAAATATTTTTTTTTTATTTTTTTTCATTTTTAAAACATTAATAAATATATTATATCAACATTAACTATATACATATATACTACATACAATATATAATATCTAATATTGTTATACACTGTCGTTAAATGTTTTAATTATTTATTGTATAAAATAGGTACGCAGGTACCAATATATTATTATAACTGTTGTTGAAAGTTTTATAAATACATTTTATGAAGAATGAACTTTTGTTTTGTTTATCTAATTAACTCTTTCTATTGTTGAGGTGGTATCGGTCTGTATATGTTCTGAACAAAAACTACTATATAAACCAGTGGCGTACACAGCTATTTTCAATGGGGGGGGCTTACATATAAAAAATTATATACATATATATATATATATATACTAGCTGATCCCGTGCACTTCGTCGCCCTTTAAATGTATCAACTCAATATGACTCAAACTTTGTTCAATTCGTTATTCAATATTCGGTGTATGGTTTTCAAAATTTATCTTATCTTTTCCGTTGCCCAGAATAAAAATTCTGAATCGCAGCAGTACATTATCAGGTAGGCAATCTACATGCGGTAGATCGCGGACCCCGTGCTGTTTGTACGGAAGTGTATGATTTAACTCTAAAGTATCAAAGTTATACCAATACGGTGGATTAATATAACAAATTTGGTTGCTCGTAAAAAATCACAACTCTTAAAAAAATTATGATTGTTGAACTCCTTTTGGGTGTAACTTGCTGCGGTAAGTGCAACTCAGCCACCCTGGTAGGCAATGTTCAATAATTTGATATGATGCAAGCTTGTACCTGATCTGCCCGAATAATCAATGGCAACCAATAGATAAATGCTAATTTCTAATGTAGACTGTAGTCTGTAACCAATGGCAACTATTAATAAATAAAAATAAAATTTCCAAGAAATTTATTATTACCATATTAATCATTTTTTTGTACCTAGGTCCTAGGTTGATAATATAATGTATTAAATATTTACCTGGTTCCTCCGAGTTAATTGTATCACAAATTAGTGGGTTAGAAAAATATTCGTTTATTCTTTTCATTTTTATAGTTTTATAAAATATTTAAACAGTAAGTACAATTTACTAAACGTCCAAAGCGTCAGGAATTTGATTGAAAACTGAGAAATAGATTCTATACTATAGTATTAGCGATACTGCGATAGCTATTAAGGCATATTATATCGGATTACACGATTGTCGACCCTCATGTTTGTGTTTGAACAAATTTCCCAATAATTTCATTAATTTGTAACAAGTTATCAATAATATCTACAATATATTATAACAAACTGGGTTGCTTATAAGTTATAATATAATGGAGTATAATTTGGAATATAATATTTTTTTAAATTGTCATCATTTTTATTGTACATTTTTACGTTATTACGTAAACTGAAAAAATACTAAAGGGGGGGGTTTGAACACCCAAAACCCCCCCCGTGTGTACGCCACTGATATAAACACATAAACATTTTATATACAGGTAATATGTAGGTAACACAGAGTGTACCTACGTATTTATTAAATAATATGTAATTGTAAAGAAAAACGATCGTAAATTGAAAAAAATGTTTATCGACGTAAAGAAATCTGTGTATAATACATAACAACGAAATTTGGTAGAAAAAAGTTAACTATACATACACAAGGTAAATATATAGGTATTATAACTTAAGTATAATTTGTAAAATAACTTATGAAAATCAAAAAAAAAGCATGTTTACCTACGTAAATACATAGTATATTATAATACATAAAAAATGAAATATTGTAGATTAATTAAAAAATTGAACGTACATACACAAAGTAAAGTTAAAATAATAATAATAGTAAAGAGAAAAGATCGGGCCCCAGAAGAAAAACCCAAACATCGAACTCAAAACTTCCGTTCAGAATGGATAACTGATTGTGCACTTAGAGATTGGATTGAACAAGATGCCGACGAGCCGACTTCGAGTAACCGACGAAGAAATATCTAGAGAGTCAATGGGAAGAAAATCTATTGTAAGCATGTCGATTCGTATCGTAGGATAGAGTCATTGTTATAGCAGGGTTGAAAATAAACCACTATTGTTGGTGATCACACACGTAGTTAGCTTTAGTAACATAACAACTATTTTTTCTAAAGAAAATGTTGATCAAAATAATTGAGTACATTACTCGAATCACGGATTTATCATAGCCAAAGTCTAACTGATATTTTGGTAATACATGGCTTAACATTTTACCACCTCCAAAAATGTACAGAACATTTGATATACCTATTATAATTTTTTTTTTTGAAGTTAATTTATTTAGTTTCTTTATTAATTTTTTTTCTTAAGGTATTGCTCGTTTACTTACAGTAAAACATAATGAGGTAGTTGTTCCTCCACACCACAGTGTATCCATCATTCAACCAGAACCAATGACCCTCAGTCGAATAATTCCAGAAGGATACATAGAGCTTGCTCCGCAAATACTTGTACCAGACACTCCAGCTGGTCCATCTAACAGTAGTCAAGTCATGCGGGAATCAGCTATTCTCCCAGTACGCGAAAATGAGCAATGGCTTGATGATGAAGCGAGCGACGAAATATGTGTGGAAACGATGAAATATGTTGAGGATGCGGGGCTATGCGATGAGACAGGTAAGATTTTTTTTTAATATTATGAAAGGGTGGTATTAGGTTTTTTTTTTCTGATTTTTAAAAAATATTTTAGATTATTATACTACTACAATGTTCTGTCCATCTGAAGTTGATTTTGTGCAATTGTCTCTACATCATATTTTATTTTTAACACAACTCTTAAAATTGTATTCATTACATCTGAAACAAACATGATATATTATGCTCTTTTTTCTTCCATGTGCTGTCAAACAGGAGCTGCAGACATGCCAGATATGCTTAAGAGCTCGGCACTGTGGGAAGCACTATGGTGCGAAAAGGTCATGCGGAGCCTGTAAAAGCTTTTTTTTTAGGAGTCGGAAACGGTCGGTGGCCTATAAGCCTTGCAAAAATGGCTTAAATAATTGTAGAGATTTAAATGATTGTAGCGAGTGCCGGTTTCTAAAATGTTTAGAAGCCGGCATGTGGCATGATGGTAAGCGTTACACTATAATAGCCGTATATTTATAATAAAATAGAACACTGATAAATCACAGAAAAATAAAATGTTTCGGATTTTTCTGGACTGCTAGAGTATAACGTAATACACACGCGGGGCCTATAATATATAGGAACACTGCTAGTATTAAATGTATGTACATTAATATTGAATAATAGTTTGGTCCCCGGATTTCAGAAGAAACCTGCAATTTTACGAGCGAATGGACATATTATTATGGCACATTTAGGGGAACAATTCTAGTTTAGCGCCCACTCGAATTTTTCGATTTTTTTTCGGAAACCTATGTATTTCGACGAGTTTAAAACGATGGTGTGAAAATTAGTTTGCGGAAATGATTATTTTTATTCAGTGAGATAATTGAGTCGCCAGTCGTTCGGGGAGCTAACCCTGACACTATTATTTATTTAAGACGGTTGCATCAAGAATATTCACTTATAAATAATTTAGGTGAGAAGAAGAGGATATGGTCAGCACATGCGAGATCGGTTTCTCTACGGTGTAATGTAGAATTGAGAGTTTTGTGTATGTTGATGCGTGAAAGTCACTATGATCGAACGATTCCTAAAGATGAGGTTATAGTAAGTTTAAACATCCGAATATTCAAATATTGTAGATAATATGATTAGATTTACTAATATCCGATAATTTATTATAGATTCAACTATCGTTTCGTGTGTTATTACACTCATCTAGTACGATCCGTAGGCATACCCAGTACTATATCATTATGCAGTTACTATATGGACTCAGGAGAATTGCGATTTTTGATTCCGAACGCATTAGGGAAAAATTAGAAATGGATTGGACGTTACATGTCCTAACCATTCTTACCTACTTAGATTTCGACTTCGACACTTCTCGTTTCATTCTTCAAAGAATAAATAATTCTTCACAGGTGTAAATATTTATTAAAAATTAATTTACTAATAAATAATATTTTCCGTCATAACAATAAACAACATTTGAACATTGCGCACATAGATAAGAATATACTATCACTATGTGAATATGTGATTATTGTGATTGCACATTTAACATTAGCACATTTGCACTTCACAAGTCTTCAACAGTTAAACTTGAACGTTACGATTTTTAATTTTATTTTTATTGTTGACACATTCAACGTTTCAATGTAAGCGACTAGTGACTATCTCCGATTAACGTGTTTTTAGTGAGTAATAAGAATCTCAATTCTCAGTCAAATTGTTTTTATTTGCTACTGAGTTAGTGAGCTGTGAGCATTTGAATAAAATCTTTGATTTGTTCTAGTCAGTGAGCAAAATATGAGTGATGAAGATAATACACCAAGGTGTAGTACGCCAAAAAAAAAAAAAAGGATGATGAGAGGTGGAGATTTGGCCCCAGAAGAAAAACCCAAACATCGAACTCAAAACTTCCGTTCAGAATGGATAACTGATTGTGCACTTAGAGATTGGATTGAACAAGATGCCGACGAGCCGACTTCGAGTAACCGACGAAGAAATATCTAGAGAGTCAATGGGAAGAAAATCTATTGTAAGCATGTCGATTCGTATCGTAGGATAGAGTCATTGTTATAGCAGGGTTGAAAATAAACCACTATTGTTGGTGATCACACACGTAGTTAGCTTTAGTAACATAACAACTATTTTTTCTAAAGAAAATGTTGATCAAAATAATTGAGTACATTACTCGAATCACGGATTTATCATAGCCAAAGTCTAACTGATATTTTGGTAATACATGGCTTAACATTTTACCACCTCCAAAAATGTACAGAACATTTGATATACCTATTATAATTTTTTTTTTTGAAGTTAATTTATTTAGTTTCTTTATTAATTTTTTTTCTTAAGGTATTGCTCGTTTACTTACAGTAAAACATAATGAGGTAGTTGTTCCTCCACACCACAGTGTATCCATCATTCAACCAGAACCAATGACCCTCAGTCGAATAATTCCAGAAGGATACATAGAGCTTGCTCCGCAAATACTTGTACCAGACACTCCAGCTGGTCCATCTAACAGTAGTCAAGTCATGCGGGAATCAGCTATTCTCCCAGTACGCGAAAATGAGCAATGGCTTGATGATGAAGCGAGCGACGAAATATGTGTGGAAACGATGAAATATGTTGAGGATGCGGGGCTATGCGATGAGACAGGTAAGATTTTTTTTTAATATTATGAAAGGGTGGTATTAGGTTTTTTTTTTCTGATTTTTAAAAAATATTTTAGATTATTATACTACTACAATGTTCTGTCCATCTGAAGTTGATTTTGTGCAATTGTCTCTACATCATATTTTATTTTTAACACAACTCTTAAAATTGTATTCATTACATCTGAAACAAACATGATATATTATGCTCTTTTTTCTTCCATGTGCTGTCAAACAGGAGCTGCAGACATGCCAGATATGCTTAAGAGCTCGGCACTGTGGGAAGCACTATGGTGCGAAAAGGTCATGCGGAGCCTGTAAAAGCTTTTTTTTTAGGAGTCGGAAACGGTCGGTGGCCTATAAGCCTTGCAAAAATGGCTTAAATAATTGTAGAGATTTAAATGATTGTAGCGAGTGCCGGTTTCTAAAATGTTTAGAAGCCGGCATGTGGCATGATGGTAAGCGTTACACTATAATAGCCGTATATTTATAATAAAATAGAACACTGATAAATCACAGAAAAATAAAATGTTTCGGATTTTTCTGGACTGCTAGAGTATAACGTAATACACACGCGGGGCCTATAATATATAGGAACACTGCTAGTATTAAATGTATGTACATTAATATTGAATAATAGTTTGGTCCCCGGATTTCAGAAGAAACCTGCAATTTTACGAGCGAATGGACATATTATTATGGCACATTTAGGGGAACAATTCTAGTTTAGCGCCCACTCGAATTTTTCGATTTTTTTTCGGAAACCTATGTATTTCGACGAGTTTAAAACGATGGTGTGAAAATTAGTTTGCGGAAATGATTATTTTTATTCAGTGAGATAATTGAGTCGCCAGTCGTTCGGGGAGCTAACCCTGACACTATTATTTATTTAAGACGGTTGCATCAAGAATATTCACTTATAAATAATTTAGGTGAGAAGAAGAGGATATGGTCAGCACATGCGAGATCGGTTTCTCTACGGTGTAATGTAGAATTGAGAGTTTTGTGTATGTTGATGCGTGAAAGTCACTATGATCGAACGATTCCTAAAGATGAGGTTATAGTAAGTTTAAACATCCGAATATTCAAATATTGTAGATAATATGATTAGATTTACTAATATCCGATAATTTATTATAGATTCAACTATCGTTTCGTGTGTTATTACACTCATCTAGTACGATCCGTAGGCATACCCAGTACTATATCATTATGCAGTTACTATATGGACTCAGGAGAATTGCGATTTTTGATTCCGAACGCATTAGGGAAAAATTAGAAATGGATTGGACGTTACATGTCCTAACCATTCTTACCTACTTAGATTTCGACTTCGACACTTCTCGTTTCATTCTTCAAAGAATAAATAATTCTTCACAGGTGTAAATATTTATTAAAAATTAATTTACTAATAAATAATATTTTCCGTCATAACAATAAACAACATTTGAACATTGCGCACATAGATAAGAATATACTATCACTATGTGAATATGTGATTATTGTGATTGCACATTTAACATTAGCACATTTGCACTTCACAAGTCTTCAACAGTTAAACTTGAACGTTACGATTTTTAATTTTATTTTTATTGTTGACACATTCAACGTTTCAATGTAAGCGACTAGTGACTATCTCCGATTAACGTGTTTTTAGTGAGTAATAAGAATCTCAATTCTCAGTCAAATTGTTTTTATTTGCTACTGAGTTAGTGAGCTGTGAGCATTTGAATAAAATCTTTGATTTGTTCTAGTCAGTGAGCAAAATATGAGTGATGAAGATAATACACCAAGGTGTAGTACGCCAAAAAAAAAAAAAAGGATGATGAGAGGTGGAGATTTGGCCCCAGAAGAAAAACCCAAACATCGAACTCAAAACTTCCGTTCAGAATGGATAACTGATTGTGCACTTAGAGATTGGATTGAACAAGATGCCGACGAGCCGACTTCGAGTAACCGACGAAGAAATATCTAGAGAGTCAATGGGAAGAAAATCTATTGTAAGCATGTCGATTCGTATCGTAGGATAGAGTCATTGTTATAGCAGGGTTGAAAATAAACCACTATTGTTGGTGATCACACACGTAGTTAGCTTTAGTAACATAACAACTATTTTTTCTAAAGAAAATGTTGATCAAAATAATTGAGTACATTACTCGAATCACGGATTTATCATAGCCAAAGTCTAACTGATATTTTGGTAATACATGGCTTAACATTTTACCACCTCCAAAAATGTACAGAACATTTGATATACCTATTATAATTTTTTTTTTTTGAAGTTAATTTATTTAGTTTCTTTATTAATTTTTTTTCTTAAGGTATTGCTCGTTTACTTACAGTAAAACATAATGAGGTAGTTGTTCCTCCACACCACAGTGTATCCATCATTCAACCAGAACCAATGACCCTCAGTCGAATAATTCCAGAAGGATACATAGAGCTTGCTCCGCAAATACTTGTACCAGACACTCCAGCTGGTCCATCTAACAGTAGTCAAGTCATGCGGGAATCAGCTATTCTCCCAGTACGCGAAAATGAGCAATGGCTTGATGATGAAGCGAGCGACGAAATATGTGTGGAAACGATGAAATATGTTGAGGATGCGGGGCTATGCGATGAGACAGGTAAGATTTTTTTTTAATATTATGAAAGGGTGGTATTAGGTTTTTTTTTTCTGATTTTTAAAAAATATTTTAGATTATTATACTACTACAATGTTCTGTCCATCTGAAGTTGATTTTGTGCAATTGTCTCTACATCATATTTTATTTTTAACACAACTCTTAAAATTGTATTCATTACATCTGAAACAAACATGATATATTATGCTCTTTTTTCTTCCATGTGCTGTCAAACAGGAGCTGCAGACATGCCAGATATGCTTAAGAGCTCGGCACTGTGGGAAGCACTATGGTGCGAAAAGGTCATGCGGAGCCTGTAAAAGCTTTTTTTTTAGGAGTCGGAAACGGTCGGTGGCCTATAAGCCTTGCAAAAATGGCTTAAATAATTGTAGAGATTTAAATGATTGTAGCGAGTGCCGGTTTCTAAAATGTTTAGAAGCCGGCATGTGGCATGATGGTAAGCGTTACACTATAATAGCCGTATATTTATAATAAAATAGAACACTGATAAATCACAGAAAAATAAAATGTTTCGGATTTTTCTGGACTGCTAGAGTATAACGTAATACACACGCGGGGCCTATAATATATAGGAACACTGCTAGTATTAAATGTATGTACATTAATATTGAATAATAGTTTGGTCCCCGGATTTCAGAAGAAACCTGCAATTTTACGAGCGAATGGACATATTATTATGGCACATTTAGGGGAACAATTCTAGTTTAGCGCCCACTCGAATTTTTCGATTTTTTTTCGGAAACCTATGTATTTCGACGAGTTTAAAACGATGGTGTGAAAATTAGTTTGCGGAAATGATTATTTTTATTCAGTGAGATAATTGAGTCGCCAGTCGTTCGGGGAGCTAACCCTGACACTATTATTTATTTAAGACGGTTGCATCAAGAATATTCACTTATAAATAATTTAGGTGAGAAGAAGAGGATATGGTCAGCACATGCGAGATCGGTTTCTCTACGGTGTAATGTAGAATTGAGAGTTTTGTGTATGTTGATGCGTGAAAGTCACTATGATCGAACGATTCCTAAAGATGAGGTTATAGTAAGTTTAAACATCCGAATATTCAAATATTGTAGATAATATGATTAGATTTACTAATATCCGATAATTTATTATAGATTCAACTATCGTTTCGTGTGTTATTACACTCATCTAGTACGATCCGTAGGCATACCCAGTACTATATCATTATGCAGTTACTATATGGACTCAGGAGAATTGCGATTTTTGATTCCGAACGCATTAGGGAAAAATTAGAAATGGATTGGACGTTACATGTCCTAACCATTCTTACCTACTTAGATTTCGACTTCGACACTTCTCGTTTCATTCTTCAAAGAATAAATAATTCTTCACAGGTGTAAATATTTATTAAAAATTAATTTACTAATAAATAATATTTTCCGTCATAACAATAAACAACATTTGAACATTGCGCACATAGATAAGAATATACTATCACTATGTGAATATGTGATTATTGTGATTGCACATTTAACATTAGCACATTTGCACTTCACAAGTCTTCAACAGTTAAACTTGAACGTTACGATTTTTAATTTTATTTTTATTGTTGACACATTCAACGTTTCAATGTAAGCGACTAGTGACTATCTCCGATTAATGTGTTTTTAGTGAGTAATAAGAATCTCAATTCTCAGTCAAATTGTTTTTATTTGCTACTGAGTTAGTGAGCTGTGAGCATTTGAATAAAATCTTTGATTTGTTCTAGTCAGTGAGCAAAATATGAGTGATGAAGATAATACACCAAGGTGTAGTACGCCAAAAAAAAAAAAAAGGATGATGAGAGGTGGAGATTTGGCCCCAGAAGAAAAACCCAAACATCGAACTCAAAACTTCCGTTCAGAATGGATAACTGATTGTGCACTTAGAGATTGGATTGAACAAGATGCCGACGAGCCGACTTCGAGTAACCGACGAAGAAATATCTAGAGAGTCAATGGGAAGAAAATCTATTGTAAGCATGTCGATTCGTATCGTAGGATAGAGTCATTGTTATAGCAGGGTTGAAAATAAACCACTATTGTTGGTGATCACACACGTAGTTAGCTTTAGTAACATAACAACTATTTTTTCTAAAGAAAATGTTGATCAAAATAATTGAGTACATTACTCGAATCACGGATTTATCATAGCCAAAGTCTAACTGATATTTTGGTAATACATGGCTTAACATTTTACCACCTCCAAAAATGTACAGAACATTTGATATACCTATTATAATTTTTTTTTTTTGAAGTTAATTTATTTAGTTTCTTTATTAATTTTTTTTCTTAAGGTATTGCTCGTTTACTTACAGTAAAACATAATGAGGTAGTTGTTCCTCCACACCACAGTGTATCCATCATTCAACCAGAACCAATGACCCTCAGTCGAATAATTCCAGAAGGATACATAGAGCTTGCTCCGCAAATACTTGTACCAGACACTCCAGCTGGTCCATCTAACAGTAGTCAAGTCATGCGGGAATCAGCTATTCTCCCAGTACGCGAAAATGAGCAATGGCTTGATGATGAAGCGAGCGACGAAATATGTGTGGAAACGATGAAATATGTTGAGGATGCGGGGCTATGCGATGAGACAGGTAAGATTTTTTTTTAATATTATGAAAGGGTGGTATTAGGTTTTTTTTTTCTGATTTTTAAAAAATATTTTAGATTATTATACTACTACAATGTTCTGTCCATCTGAAGTTGATTTTGTGCAATTGTCTCTACATCATATTTTATTTTTAACACAACTCTTAAAATTGTATTCATTACATCTGAAACAAACATGATATATTATGCTCTTTTTTCTTCCATGTGCTGTCAAACAGGAGCTGCAGACATGCCAGATATGCTTAAGAGCTCGGCACTGTGGGAAGCACTATGGTGCGAAAAGGTCATGCGGAGCCTGTAAAAGCTTTTTTTTTAGGAGTCGGAAACGGTCGGTGGCCTATAAGCCTTGCAAAAATGGCTTAAATAATTGTAGAGATTTAAATGATTGTAGCGAGTGCCGGTTTCTAAAATGTTTAGAAGCCGGCATGTGGCATGATGGTAAGCGTTACACTATAATAGCCGTATATTTATAATAAAATAGAACACTGATAAATCACAGAAAAATAAAATGTTTCGGATTTTTCTGGACTGCTAGAGTATAACGTAATACACACGCGGGGCCTATAATATATAGGAACACTGCTAGTATTAAATGTATGTACATTAATATTGAATAATAGTTTGGTCCCCGGATTTCAGAAGAAACCTGCAATTTTACGAGCGAATGGACATATTATTATGGCACATTTAGGGGAACAATTCTAGTTTAGCGCCCACTCGAATTTTTCGATTTTTTTTCGGAAACCTATGTATTTCGACGAGTTTAAAACGATGGTGTGAAAATTAGTTTGCGGAAATGATTATTTTTATTCAGTGAGATAATTGAGTCGCCAGTCGTTCGGGGAGCTAACCCTGACACTATTATTTATTTAAGACGGTTGCATCAAGAATATTCACTTATAAATAATTTAGGTGAGAAGAAGAGGATATGGTCAGCACATGCGAGATCGGTTTCTCTACGGTGTAATGTAGAATTGAGAGTTTTGTGTATGTTGATGCGTGAAAGTCACTATGATCGAACGATTCCTAAAGATGAGGTTATAGTAAGTTTAAACATCCGAATATTCAAATATTGTAGATAATATGATTAGATTTACTAATATCCGATAATTTATTATAGATTCAACTATCGTTTCGTGTGTTATTACACTCATCTAGTACGATCCGTAGGCATACCCAGTACTATATCATTATGCAGTTACTATATGGACTCAGGAGAATTGCGATTTTTGATTCCGAACGCATTAGGGAAAATTAGAAATGGATTGGACGTTACATGTCCTAACCATTCTTACCTACTTAGATTTCGACTTCGACACTTCTCGTTTCATTCTTCAAAGAATAAATAATTCTTCACAGGTGTAAATATTTATTAAAAATTAATTTACTAATAAATAATATTTTCCGTCATAACAATAAACAACATTTGAACATTGCGCACATAGATAAGAATATACTATCACTATGTGAATATGTGATTATTGTGATTGCACATTTAACATTAGCACATTTGCACTTCACAAGTCTTCAACAGTTAAACTTGAACGTTACGATTTTTAATTTTATTTTTATTGTTGACACATTCAACGTTTCAATGTAAGCGACTAGTGACTATCTCCGATTAATGTGTTTTTAGTGAGTAATAAGAATCTCAATTCTCAGTCAAATTGTTTTTATTTGCTACTGAGTTAGTGAGCTGTGAGCATTTGAATAAAATCTTTGATTTGTTCTAGTCAGTGAGCAAAATATGAGTGATGAAGATAATACACCAAGGTGTAGTACGCCAAAAAAAAAAAAAAGGATGATGAGAGGTGGAGATTTGGCCCCAGAAGAAAAACCCAAACATCGAACTCAAAACTTCCGTTCAGAATGGATAACTGATTGTGCACTTAGAGATTGGATTGAACAAGATGCCGACGAGCCGACTTCGAGTAACCGACGAAGAAATATCTAGAGAGTCAATGGGAAGAAAATCTATTGTAAGCATGTCGATTCGTATCGTAGGATAGAGTCATTGTTATAGCAGGGTTGAAAATAAACCACTATTGTTGGTGATCACACACGTAGTTAGCTTTAGTAACATAACAACTATTTTTTCTAAAGAAAATGTTGATCAAAATAATTGAGTACATTACTCGAATCACGGATTTATCATAGCCAAAGTCTAACTGATATTTTGGTAATACATGGCTTAACATTTTACCACCTCCAAAAATGTACAGAACATTTGATATACCTATTATAATTTTTTTTTTTTGAAGTTAATTTATTTAGTTTCTTTATTAATTTTTTTTCTTAAGGTATTGCTCGTTTACTTACAGTAAAACATAATGAGGTAGTTGTTCCTCCACACCACAGTGTATCCATCATTCAACCAGAACCAATGACCCTCAGTCGAATAATTCCAGAAGGATACATAGAGCTTGCTCCGCAAATACTTGTACCAGACACTCCAGCTGGTCCATCTAACAGTAGTCAAGTCATGCGGGAATCAGCTATTCTCCCAGTACGCGAAAATGAGCAATGGCTTGATGATGAAGCGAGCGACGAAATATGTGTGGAAACGATGAAATATGTTGAGGATGCGGGGCTATGCGATGAGACAGGTAAGATTTTTTTTTAATATTATGAAAGGGTGGTATTAGGTTTTTTTTTTCTGATTTTTAAAAAATATTTTAGATTATTATACTACTACAATGTTCTGTCCATCTGAAGTTGATTTTGTGCAATTGTCTCTACATCATATTTTATTTTTAACACAACTCTTAAAATTGTATTCATTACATCTGAAACAAACATGATATATTATGCTCTTTTTTCTTCCATGTGCTGTCAAACAGGAGCTGCAGACATGCCAGATATGCTTAAGAGCTCGGCACTGTGGGAAGCACTATGGTGCGAAAAGGTCATGCGGAGCCTGTAAAAGCTTTTTTTTTAGGAGTCGGAAACGGTCGGTGGCCTATAAGCCTTGCAAAAATGGCTTAAATAATTGTAGAGATTTAAATGATTGTAGCGAGTGCCGGTTTCTAAAATGTTTAGAAGCCGGCATGTGGCATGATGGTAAGCGTTACACTATAATAGCCGTATATTTATAATAAAATAGAACACTGATAAATCACAGAAAAATAAAATGTTTCGGATTTTTCTGGACTGCTAGAGTATAACGTAATACACACGCGGGGCCTATAATATATAGGAACACTGCTAGTATTAAATGTATGTACATTAATATTGAATAATAGTTTGGTCCCCGGATTTCAGAAGAAACCTGCAATTTTACGAGCGAATGGACATATTATTATGGCACATTTAGGGGAACAATTCTAGTTTAGCGCCCACTCGAATTTTTCGATTTTTTTTCGGAAACCTATGTATTTCGACGAGTTTAAAACGATGGTGTGAAAATTAGTTTGCGGAAATGATTATTTTTATTCAGTGAGATAATTGAGTCGCCAGTCGTTCGGGGAGCTAACCCTGACACTATTATTTATTTAAGACGGTTGCATCAAGAATATTCACTTATAAATAATTTAGGTGAGAAGAAGAGGATATGGTCAGCACATGCGAGATCGGTTTCTCTACGGTGTAATGTAGAATTGAGAGTTTTGTGTATGTTGATGCGTGAAAGTCACTATGATCGAACGATTCCTAAAGATGAGGTTATAGTAAGTTTAAACATCCGAATATTCAAATATTGTAGATAATATGATTAGATTTACTAATATCCGATAATTTATTATAGATTCAACTATCGTTTCGTGTGTTATTACACTCATCTAGTACGATCCGTAGGCATACCCAGTACTATATCATTATGCAGTTACTATATGGACTCAGGAGAATTGCGATTTTTGATTCCGAACGCATTAGGGAAAAATTAGAAATGGATTGGACGTTACATGTCCTAACCATTCTTACCTACTTAGATTTCGACTTCGACACTTCTCGTTTCATTCTTCAAAGAATAAATAATTCTTCACAGGTGTAAATATTTATTAAAAATTAATTTACTAATAAATAATATTTTCCGTCATAACAATAAACAACATTTGAACATTGCGCACATAGATAAGAATATACTATCACTATGTGAATATGTGATTATTGTGATTGCACATTTAACATTAGCACATTTGCACTTCACAAGTCTTCAACAGTTAAACTTGAACGTTACGATTTTTAATTTTATTTTTATTGTTGACACATTCAACGTTTCAATGTAAGCGACTAGTGACTATCTCCGATTAATGTGTTTTTAGTGAGTAATAAGAATCTCAATTCTCAGTCAAATTGTTTTTATTTGCTACTGAGTTAGTGAGCTGTGAGCATTTGAATAAAATCTTTGATTTGTTCTAGTCAGTGAGCAAAATATGAGTGATGAAGATAATACACCAAGGTGTAGTACGCCAAAAAAAAAAAAAAGGATGATGAGAGGTGGAGATTTGGCCCCAGAAGAAAAACCCAAACATCGAACTCAAAACTTCCGTTCAGAATGGATAACTGATTGTGCACTTAGAGATTGGATTGAACAAGATGCCGACGAGCCGACTTCGAGTAACCGACGAAGAAATATCTAGAGAGTCAATGGGAAGAAAATCTATTGTAAGCATGTCGATTCGTATCGTAGGATAGAGTCATTGTTATAGCAGGGTTGAAAATAAACCACTATTGTTGGTGATCACACACGTAGTTAGCTTTAGTAACATAACAACTATTTTTTCTAAAGAAAATGTTGATCAAAATAATTGAGTACATTACTCGAATCACGGATTTATCATAGCCAAAGTCTAACTGATATTTTGGTAATACATGGCTTAACATTTTACCACCTCCAAAAATGTACAGAACATTTGATATACCTATTATAATTTTTTTTTTTTGAAGTTAATTTATTTAGTTTCTTTATTAATTTTTTTTCTTAAGGTATTGCTCGTTTACTTACAGTAAAACATAATGAGGTAGTTGTTCCTCCACACCACAGTGTATCCATCATTCAACCAGAACCAATGACCCTCAGTCGAATAATTCCAGAAGGATACATAGAGCTTGCTCCGCAAATACTTGTACCAGACACTCCAGCTGGTCCATCTAACAGTAGTCAAGTCATGCGGGAATCAGCTATTCTCCCAGTACGCGAAAATGAGCAATGGCTTGATGATGAAGCGAGCGACGAAATATGTGTGGAAACGATGAAATATGTTGAGGATGCGGGGCTATGCGATGAGACAGGTAAGATTTTTTTTTAATATTATGAAAGGGTGGTATTAGGTTTTTTTTTTCTGATTTTTAAAAAATATTTTAGATTATTATACTACTACAATGTTCTGTCCATCTGAAGTTGATTTTGTGCAATTGTCTCTACATCATATTTTATTTTTAACACAACTCTTAAAATTGTATTCATTACATCTGAAACAAACATGATATATTATGCTCTTTTTTCTTCCATGTGCTGTCAAACAGGAGCTGCAGACATGCCAGATATGCTTAAGAGCTCGGCACTGTGGGAAGCACTATGGTGCGAAAAGGTCATGCGGAGCCTGTAAAAGCTTTTTTTTTAGGAGTCGGAAACGGTCGGTGGCCTATAAGCCTTGCAAAAATGGCTTAAATAATTGTAGAGATTTAAATGATTGTAGCGAGTGCCGGTTTCTAAAATGTTTAGAAGCCGGCATGTGGCATGATGGTAAGCGTTACACTATAATAGCCGTATATTTATAATAAAATAGAACACTGATAAATCACAGAAAAATAAAATGTTTCGGATTTTTCTGGACTGCTAGAGTATAACGTAATACACACGCGGGGCCTATAATATATAGGAACACTGCTAGTATTAAATGTATGTACATTAATATTGAATAATAGTTTGGTCCCCGGATTTCAGAAGAAACCTGCAATTTTACGAGCGAATGGACATATTATTATGGCACATTTAGGGGAACAATTCTAGTTTAGCGCCCACTCGAATTTTTCGATTTTTTTTCGGAAACCTATGTATTTCGACGAGTTTAAAACGATGGTGTGAAAATTAGTTTGCGGAAATGATTATTTTTATTCAGTGAGATAATTGAGTCGCCAGTCGTTCGGGGAGCTAACCCTGACACTATTATTTATTTAAGACGGTTGCATCAAGAATATTCACTTATAAATAATTTAGGTGAGAAGAAGAGGATATGGTCAGCACATGCGAGATCGGTTTCTCTACGGTGTAATGTAGAATTGAGAGTTTTGTGTATGTTGATGCGTGAAAGTCACTATGATCGAACGATTCCTAAAGATGAGGTTATAGTAAGTTTAAACATCCGAATATTCAAATATTGTAGATAATATGATTAGATTTACTAATATCCGATAATTTATTATAGATTCAACTATCGTTTCGTGTGTTATTACACTCATCTAGTACGATCCGTAGGCATACCCAGTACTATATCATTATGCAGTTACTATATGGACTCAGGAGAATTGCGATTTTTGATTCCGAACGCATTAGGGAAAAATTAGAAATGGATTGGACGTTACATGTCCTAACCATTCTTACCTACTTAGATTTCGACTTCGACACTTCTCGTTTCATTCTTCAAAGAATAAATAATTCTTCACAGGTGTAAATATTTATTAAAAATTAATTTACTAATAAATAATATTTTCCGTCATAACAATAAACAACATTTGAACATTGCGCACATAGATAAGAATATACTATCACTATGTGAATATGTGATTATTGTGATTGCACATTTAACATTAGCACATTTGCACTTCACAAGTCTTCAACAGTTAAACTTGAACGTTACGATTTTTAATTTTATTTTTATTGTTGACACATTCAACGTTTCAATGTAAGCGACTAGTGACTATCTCCGATTAATGTGTTTTTAGTGAGTAATAAGAATCTCAATTCTCAGTCAAATTGTTTTTATTTGCTACTGAGTTAGTGAGCTGTGAGCATTTGAATAAAATCTTTGATTTGTTCTAGTCAGTGAGCAAAATATGAGTGATGAAGATAATACACCAAGGTGTAGTACGCCAAAAAAAAAAAAAAGGATGATGAGAGGTGGAGATTTGGCCCCAGAAGAAAAACCCAAACATCGAACTCAAAACTTCCGTTCAGAATGGATAACTGATTGTGCACTTAGAGATTGGATTGAACAAGATGCCGACGAGCCGACTTCGAGTAACCGACGAAGAAATATCTAGAGAGTCAATGGGAAGAAAATCTATTGTAAGCATGTCGATTCGTATCGTAGGATAGAGTCATTGTTATAGCAGGGTTGAAAATAAACCACTATTGTTGGTGATCACACACGTAGTTAGCTTTAGTAACATAACAACTATTTTTTCTAAAGAAAATGTTGATCAAAATAATTGAGTACATTACTCGAATCACGGATTTATCATAGCCAAAGTCTAACTGATATTTTGGTAATACATGGCTTAACATTTTACCACCTCCAAAAATGTACAGAACATTTGATATACCTATTATAATTTTTTTTTTTTGAAGTTAATTTATTTAGTTTCTTTATTAATTTTTTTTCTTAAGGTATTGCTCGTTTACTTACAGTAAAACATAATGAGGTAGTTGTTCCTCCACACCACAGTGTATCCATCATTCAACCAGAACCAATGACCCTCAGTCGAATAATTCCAGAAGGATACATAGAGCTTGCTCCGCAAATACTTGTACCAGACACTCCAGCTGGTCCATCTAACAGTAGTCAAGTCATGCGGGAATCAGCTATTCTCCCAGTACGCGAAAATGAGCAATGGCTTGATGATGAAGCGAGCGACGAAATATGTGTGGAAACGATGAAATATGTTGAGGATGCGGGGCTATGCGATGAGACAGGTAAGATTTTTTTTTAATATTATGAAAGGGTGGTATTAGGTTTTTTTTTTCTGATTTTTAAAAAATATTTTAGATTATTATACTACTACAATGTTCTGTCCATCTGAAGTTGATTTTGTGCAATTGTCTCTACATCATATTTTATTTTTAACACAACTCTTAAAATTGTATTCATTACATCTGAAACAAACATGATATATTATGCTCTTTTTTCTTCCATGTGCTGTCAAACAGGAGCTGCAGACATGCCAGATATGCTTAAGAGCTCGGCACTGTGGGAAGCACTATGGTGCGAAAAGGTCATGCGGAGCCTGTAAAAGCTTTTTTTTTAGGAGTCGGAAACGGTCGGTGGCCTATAAGCCTTGCAAAAATGGCTTAAATAATTGTAGAGATTTAAATGATTGTAGCGAGTGCCGGTTTCTAAAATGTTTAGAAGCCGGCATGTGGCATGATGGTAAGCGTTACACTATAATAGCCGTATATTTATAATAAAATAGAACACTGATAAATCACAGAAAAATAAAATGTTTCGGATTTTTCTGGACTGCTAGAGTATAACGTAATACACACGCGGGGCCTATAATATATAGGAACACTGCTAGTATTAAATGTATGTACATTAATATTGAATAATAGTTTGGTCCCCGGATTTCAGAAGAAACCTGCAATTTTACGAGCGAATGGACATATTATTATGGCACATTTAGGGGAACAATTCTAGTTTAGCGCCCACTCGAATTTTTCGATTTTTTTTCGGAAACCTATGTATTTCGACGAGTTTAAAACGATGGTGTGAAAATTAGTTTGCGGAAATGATTATTTTTATTCAGTGAGATAATTGAGTCGCCAGTCGTTCGGGGAGCTAACCCTGACACTATTATTTATTTAAGACGGTTGCATCAAGAATATTCACTTATAAATAATTTAGGTGAGAAGAAGAGGATATGGTCAGCACATGCGAGATCGGTTTCTCTACGGTGTAATGTAGAATTGAGAGTTTTGTGTATGTTGATGCGTGAAAGTCACTATGATCGAACGATTCCTAAAGATGAGGTTATAGTAAGTTTAAACATCCGAATATTCAAATATTGTAGATAATATGATTAGATTTACTAATATCCGATAATTTATTATAGATTCAACTATCGTTTCGTGTGTTATTACACTCATCTAGTACGATCCGTAGGCATACCCAGTACTATATCATTATGCAGTTACTATATGGACTCAGGAGAATTGCGATTTTTGATTCCGAACGCATTAGGGAAAAATTAGAAATGGATTGGACGTTACATGTCCTAACCATTCTTACCTACTTAGATTTCGACTTCGACACTTCTCGTTTCATTCTTCAAAGAATAAATAATTCTTCACAGGTGTAAATATTTATTAAAAATTAATTTACTAATAAATAATATTTTCCGTCATAACAATAAACAACATTTGAACATTGCGCACATAGATAAGAATATACTATCACTATGTGAATATGTGATTATTGTGATTGCACATTTAACATTAGCACATTTGCACTTCACAAGTCTTCAACAGTTAAACTTGAACGTTACGATTTTTAATTTTATTTTTATTGTTGACACATTCAACGTTTCAATGTAAGCGACTAGTGACTATCTCCGATTAATGTGTTTTTAGTGAGTAATAAGAATCTCAATTCTCAGTCAAATTGTTTTTATTTGCTACTGAGTTAGTGAGCTGTGAGCATTTGAATAAAATCTTTGATTTGTTCTAGTCAGTGAGCAAAATATGAGTGATGAAGATAATACACCAAGGTGTAGTACGCCAAAAAAAAAAAAAAGGATGATGAGAGGTGGAGATTTGGCCCCAGAAGAAAAACCCAAACATCGAACTCAAAACTTCCGTTCAGAATGGATAACTGATTGTGCACTTAGAGATTGGATTGAACAAGATGCCGACGAGCCGACTTCGAGTAACCGACGAAGAAATATCTAGAGAGTCAATGGGAAGAAAATCTATTGTAAGCATGTCGATTCGTATCGTAGGATAGAGTCATTGTTATAGCAGGGTTGAAAATAAACCACTATTGTTGGTGATCACACACGTAGTTAGCTTTAGTAACATAACAACTATTTTTTCTAAAGAAAATGTTGATCAAAATAATTGAGTACATTACTCGAATCACGGATTTATCATAGCCAAAGTCTAACTGATATTTTGGTAATACATGGCTTAACATTTTACCACCTCCAAAAATGTACAGAACATTTGATATACCTATTATAATTTTTTTTTTTGAAGTTAATTTATTTAGTTTCTTTATTAATTTTTTTCTTAAGGTATTGCTCGTTTACTTACAGTAAAACATAATGAGGTAGTTGTTCCTCCACACCACAGTGTATCCATCATTCAACCAGAACCAATGACCCTCAGTCGAATAATTCCAGAAGGATACATAGAGCTTGCTCCGCAAATACTTGTACCAGACACTCCAGCTGGTCCATCTAACAGTAGTCAAGTCATGCGGGAATCAGCTATTCTCCCAGTACGCGAAAATGAGCAATGGCTTGATGATGAAGCGAGCGACGAAATATGTGTGGAAACGATGAAATATGTTGAGGATGCGGGGCTATGCGATGAGACAGGTAAGATTTTTTTTTAATATTATGAAAGGGTGGTATTAGGTTTTTTTTTTCTGATTTTTAAAAAATATTTTAGATTATTATACTACTACAATGTTCTGTCCATCTGAAGTTGATTTTGTGCAATTGTCTCTACATCATATTTTATTTTTAACACAACTCTTAAAATTGTATTCATTACATCTGAAACAAACATGATATATTATGCTCTTTTTTCTTCCATGTGCTGTCAAACAGGAGCTGCAGACATGCCAGATATGCTTAAGAGCTCGGCACTGTGGGAAGCACTATGGTGCGAAAAGGTCATGCGGAGCCTGTAAAAGCTTTTTTTTTAGGAGTCGGAAACGGTCGGTGGCCTATAAGCCTTGCAAAAATGGCTTAAATAATTGTAGAGATTTAAATGATTGTAGCGAGTGCCGGTTTCTAAAATGTTTAGAAGCCGGCATGTGGCATGATGGTAAGCGTTACACTATAATAGCCGTATATTTATAATAAAATAGAACACTGATAAATCACAGAAAAATAAAATGTTTCGGATTTTTCTGGACTGCTAGAGTATAACGTAATACACACGCGGGGCCTATAATATATAGGAACACTGCTAGTATTAAATGTATGTACATTAATATTGAATAATAGTTTGGTCCCCGGATTTCAGAAGAAACCTGCAATTTTACGAGCGAATGGACATATTATTATGGCACATTTAGGGGAACAATTCTAGTTTAGCGCCCACTCGAATTTTTCGATTTTTTTTCGGAAACCTATGTATTTCGACGAGTTTAAAACGATGGTGTGAAAATTAGTTTGCGGAAATGATTATTTTTATTCAGTGAGATAATTGAGTCGCCAGTCGTTCGGGGAGCTAACCCTGACACTATTATTTATTTAAGACGGTTGCATCAAGAATATTCACTTATAAATAATTTAGGTGAGAAGAAGAGGATATGGTCAGCACATGCGAGATCGGTTTCTCTACGGTGTAATGTAGAATTGAGAGTTTTGTGTATGTTGATGCGTGAAAGTCACTATGATCGAACGATTCCTAAAGATGAGGTTATAGTAAGTTTAAACATACGAATATTCAAATATTGTAGATAATATGATTA
>CARXXK010000002.1:43654287-43716557 GCA_949089665.1 Macrosiphum euphorbiae | reverse complement strand
TTCGTGTTATAACTTAAAATATTTCTAAATTTGGTGATTTGATACTTATGTTTTTCCACCCACCACAATAAAAAAAAATATTTTTTTTAAATGAAATGTTTTTTTTTTAAATAAAATAAAATTTAAAAAAAAAACACAGTTTTTACTTAATTTATCATGATTATCGTGAATTACAGTCTTTTAGACCATTATTGATTTACTAGATTATAGAGTCGTGCTGAGTTGTAATAATTGTAATACCTACAATAAGCCAACATTTAAAAATGTTTACTTGCAGGTTGATGACTATAAACTTTAATGTATTTAAGGAACCTAAAAAACATTATTTTTAGATTTTTTATAGAAATAAAATATTTCAAGAAAATACATTTTATACAATTTTAAATCACTAGCAGTGTGTGTAGAGTGATATTATATAAATGTATTTTTTTTATCATTAACGAAGTTTTCAAACCGTTGCCACACAACGACGATGAGCATCCGAAATAATTTATTGTACTGTCTCCCCCCACTGGCCACACCCCGTACAACAACATTCCAGTAAGTGTCCCGTCTGACAATCTTTTATCGAAGCACCGACTACATTCCATATACAAATCAAAAAATATCATCTGAAATATAAGTAAGCACTTAAGAGTCGTTTTATAAAGTAGTAGTTTTGTAACCTGGACAAATAGTCTTCCTTAAAAATATAATATTATATTACACCATTAGTAGGTATTAGACAGATATCTACTGATTACTTTTTAAATATAAAAATGTACAATATACCTATATATGGTTTCTTTAGTAGTTTATGCTAGAAGCTAATAAAACGTTAAAAAAAATATACATTTTTGGACATTTTCCAAGTGTTTACAATATTGTGCGGGTATAGTGAGTGATCGTTTAGAGTATAGACTGTACCTAGTGCATGTGTTTGTGTGACTGTATAAATAAAAACTAAAATATAATAGACTAATAAATAATGTTCACACTGTCACACGTAGAAATCGGATATCCTCAATAAAATCATTGTCTCCGACAAAAATAGACGATTCATATCATACGATCATGAATTGCCAAATCGACACGTATTTGTAACGGTAAAATTTGGCCAATGTGTGGCGCATTGCTTTCTTATATGCCCTTCAGAGAATAGGGGTGGTCGTAAAAGGTCTATGCTTAAGAAAAAAAATTGGTTCCGGCAAAAACCTTATGATAGATCTCTGGTCAGCCAAATTACCGTGTCGTCCATTTAGTCAGGGCACGAGTCATCTCGGTAACAACCTCCCATACCGAATACTGCCAATGATAATTGGATATCTGGATATATTTTAATCAGCAGTAGTCAGTGTAGTAAGTTAGTGTTTATTAATTAGTAGAATATAATATTATTGTAGGAGATGAGTGTACTTCGAGTTATTTGAATTCAATGGTAAATCCACTCGGTAAAATGGTTATGCCTATCATTATATAAATATATTTCTAGGTATTAATCATTGATGCAGGGCTAGTAAACGTTATAATAACGTCATGATTATAACGTTTTAAATGACAAAAAAAAAATTTGTAAAGGTAATTATAGCGGAAAGCGATGTTCGAAAATAATCAAATACCGCAAAACATAACATAACGATTAACAAAATATATTATACATCATTAAATAAAACATAACGCCAGACGTAATTTATAGAATATCATTGAACGAAAAATAACGCAAAACGAAATAATTTAAAATCCATTTATTTAAAAGTTATATTTGTTTCGTAGAAATATTTATTTCATGCATACGGACATTAGAATTGAATATATTATACTCCGTATCCGGGCCATTACCTACCAGGATTAGTTATTATTAATACATTTAATAGGTATTAAGTATTAACACTATTTTAAGTAACAATAAACCCAAAACTTGTATACCTACCGTTTTAATTCTAAATAACAAAAAATCGGGAATTTTTTTTTCAAATGCAAGTCCTTTATTGATGTGAAACTTCTTTATAGATTGTATAAAAAAAGATTATCATAATATATTATGTAAGTGATGTACTATGATTTCCATGGTAATGTATAATAATCTTTGTCGTATATTTGTATAATAATAATAATAATAATAATAATAATATTAAATTAATTTCGTATTCACAACAGGCATTTTTTTATAGTAATTTATTCTACCATAAGTAATAGGTAGGTACGGTACATATTATTATATTAACTATACATAGACAATATAGCATACAAGCAACCTAAAATTTATAAAAAATAATGTATTATCATCTTCATCAAAGGTTCAAATCTGTATGCTACAACTACCTATTTATAGTTTATATGGTATACTGGTAATATAATTAATAAATTGGTATAATAATTTATAGTAATATCGATATACGTAAAATAATAGGCTATAGACCGTCTCTGTTAAAAATTATTTTGCGTACCTATTATGCAATGATTTATCATCCAATTCAAATTAAACACATCCATTACAACATACAACGACCTTCTCAATTTGACGAGGTGCACGTCTTCACTTTTATTTTTATACTATAGGTACATCAGAGTGGTTATCTATAATTTTCACATTTTTTGCCGTTGAACGGTGTATTACATTTGTGGTTACATCTATTAAATGAACTAAAGAAGACTATAATTATGTAACATATTATTATGTATTACCTAATTAAATAATGTATTATAATAAAAATTAATTTTCCAAATTATTCTAACTTAAAATTCCTACCTACTAATTAAAAATATTTTTTTTTCAAATAGCTATTACAATAATATTACTATTAGGAAATCATAACTAGTTATAATATATTGTATTTACATATATATTATCAATTGGTTCTTAAAATGAGCTAAAACAAATAAAGAAACTAATAATTTTGCAATTTTACTTCAAAAACGTAATTTACTACGTATAAATTATTTAAAAAGTAATGTCGTTGCAGTAACTTTTAATTTAATTTAAGTTTCCAACTCCTCAACACTTGGTATTAGATATTTATACCTAAATTGTGAAATGACAAACAGAATATTGTTGTGTGTCTTACATAAAATTAAAATTCAATAATAATAATATAGAGTTGGTATACTGACTATATGCTGGTAGTGGGTATAGTGCCGGTATACCTATAGGTATATCATATTATATAGCGTCGAGATAACCTACGATAAAAAAGGTGTATATTATATATATATATTAGTTGTTTGAGTGAGGCTGGCGTCTACCAGGTGCCCGGTGTTTTTAACGTATTTGTTATACAGGTACAGGCATATATATATTATATAATATATAATATGCCTATACCTATGTGATACGTTATAAACACATTATACGTCGACTGCGGCGGCGTCGTCGTGTCGGACAGAAAACACGTTTTATAGGCTGAAATAAAAACTCCCTTCCAGTTACCTAAGCAGGGTTTTCCAAAAAAGTAAAAACTTTCTGGTGTTGGTCCTCAAACGTTGTCCTTCTTATTCCGTGGCACACACGCAGCAAGACCAGTTCAGCGACGTACAATTAAAAATCGTTTTCTCACTCTACGTTCGGACGTTACGTTCACAAACATATTCGGTGAGTGCAACCATAAACTATAATTATCTACTTATAATTTTATTTTATTATACCTATTATTTAATTTTCAACAATATTATTATTTACTAGTAGGGATAGGAGTGGTTACAATGAAAAATGTTCTATTGACACATTTTTTTTTTTTTTTTTTAAGGAAGTAAATTGTATGTTTTAATTGTTTAATGTAGGCATAGAAGAAAATGTAATATAATATACTTAGGTAGGTAACTACTTAAAAAATGTATAACAATTTAAAATTTCATTTTTTAACGCAGACCTAGCTTTAATCTAATTTAAAGCCATATCTTGAGCAATGTTATAGTCTTTTATGCCAAATTGAGTCAACTAATAGGACGTTTAGACATGAAAAATTCATACCAAAAATTACCTGGGCACTTCAGTGATATTTTTTTCAGAACGTCAGAAAATTTCAAAAACAATAAAATACATTTTTTAATTTTTAAGAATAATATATATTATACAGTGTTAAAGTATGCTTGACCGTACATATAAATCGATGAAAACAGTTTGTTTGACATCCTGATATCAGTGAAGCATTTTTGGCGCAATTTTTAGTGATATTAAATCACAAGAGTTGATAACTTGTAAACACTTTTACTTTTTAGGATGTTAACCTTAGACCTTATATTACTCATAGACGGAGCATGCCTGGCCGGCGGGGATGGGTGGTACGATGACGGCAAAGCGCGTTACAGTGATGTATTATTATAATAATTCAATGTAACGAAACCGTTGAAATCAAAAAGACTAGCTATTAGTAGAGAACGGCTGGTCCGATTCGGCTCAAATTTTTTTTAAGATGTTCGTAATTGCCAAGAGAAGGTTTTTAAGAAAGAAAATTTTATGAAAATCCACCGGAAAAGTAGGAAATCTGGATGTAAAAAATACAACAGTGGCGCAACAGTGTATTATAATTTATATTGGTTGCTATTGGTTAATCGGGCATGTTTGTTGATTTGTATTATTGTTTTTTTTCAATATATATATATATATAAATTAATTAATGTTTGTGTGTAGAGTAGACCTCTGGGAAGAAGACAGGCTAATTTAAAAATGGTTAAATTTGGTTTTTTTTATTCATCTGATATTAGTACGGATAGGATTTTGTATTAACTGATTATATTAATCCACCATAGGTGGAATACGACAAACTTGGTATAACTAAATAACTTTGATACTTTAGAGTTAAATCATACAATTACGTACAAACATCAAGATGTCCGCGATCTACCGAAGGCAGATTGCCCACCTGATAATATACTGCTGCGAATCAGAATTACTATTATTATTCCGGGAAACGGAAAAGTTAAGATAAATTTTGAACACCATACACTGAATATTAAATAACGAATTGAACAAAGTTTGAGTCATATAGATTTGGTACATTTAACGGGTAACGAAATTACTATATATGACGGCGTACAGTGACTTACGACGGCTTGGTGGCGGAAACAAATATTGTCGTGAACACAGTTTTAATGGCGCCGATAATACGCTGCTTATTATCCCTCTGCCCACCCAGCGATAACATTACATGTTACGATTGAAGCCGTCGGGCGGCAGTTTCACTAAAACGGCGACAGTCGTCCAAATTACTAAAATAATATTTCCATCGAAATAACTGTTTATAGGTCTTACGTTTTGTGGCTTTTAATAACTATAATAATTATAATAAACAATAAAAACAATATAATTTTATATATTCAACAAGTTCTACACATTTTTATTTTTAATTAATTGTTATTTACAAGTAGCTGGTTTTTTTCGGTATTTGGATCACTAACTAACTCTAACCGATGATTAAACCAATCAATTCTTCTATATTATTAAAGATTGATAATAACGTTAATTAATAAATTCATTTTTTTTAAACATCGTTAAGGGTTAATAGAATAACAATACAAAAATTATTATCATCAACGTTGATTTTAATATATTATGCTTTTGTCAAGGGAGTTTTGACTAAAACCATTGAAAATGTCAAGAAATGGGCAGCTGCTTCCCCGGAGCCTTTGCGGTCGTTCAACAATTCGATTCTTTGATACATCCAAGGGCGGATTTTGGAAGTGCTATAGATGCAATCTAATCATGAATAGCACATCCGCGGCAATAAGTCACCGCAACCGTGGATGCACAATAAAAATTCCTGAGTAAGTATAGTATATATATATATGTAATAATATATTTAATTAATATTGCCATAATTAGAAAAATAACAGTGTGCTGATGGAAGTGACAGGCTTCAAAACATAGTTTATTTTAGTGTACCAAACTACCAACAACCAAAGTATTAACTTAAATTATTAACAAATTGTATAAGTTATAACATTTATAACCTTATACTTGGCCTTTTTTTTGTGTCGTAGCATTTAAATGTTTTTATATAACTATTAAATAATTAATTAAAAAATAGTTATTGTTATAATTTTAGTCAAGTTAATAATATTGTGATTAGTTATACACTAAAATGATTTATAATATATAGATCACTGGTTCTCAACCGGTGTTTCTAACTAGTTGTAAGTGTGCCTCGACCTTATCATATTTAAGAAACATATAAATTTCCCTGTTCTTAATTTTCGTTTTAGATAATGATTATTATATTTTATTACAATTATCGTTTAGCGGCCAAGGTATAATATTATGAACATTAGAAATCAATATCTTCTAAAAGTCGTTTTTTTAGTATAACATTTCAAAATTAAAATTATAATTTTTATATAGGTAGGTACTATATTATTATAATGTTTCGTCAAAATGTATTGTTGTAAAAAATGTGCCTTAAACATAAAAAAAGGTGGAGAACCACTGATGTAGATACTGTTTAGATTACATTTACCTGTATGATAATAACAGATGTACAAAGTACAAACAAATGTTGGCAGGACTAATCGATAGTATGTAATTTGATATATTAGGTAGCGCCCGATATGCATCGGGTAGGCAACTCAATTGTCAGATTAACGAAATATTGCTCTTTTTACACACTTTTCTTAAGTTCGCTTTCACGTCTGTTTGTCTGTTTGTCTGTAATCAAATCTTGCGCGCTCGATTTGAGGCCCTTTTTGACGATGAAAAATTCTGAAAATTGGTAAAGACCTTGGTTTTGGATGACAATACAATAATCCGTTGTCTTTTTGGGACCCGGATCTCCAGATCGGCGACGACGGGTGTGCAAAGTCATCTCCGAGGAAGTACAGGTACGAAGGGTTTCTCTGGGTCAAGGAGGGTTAACCTAACTATTACTCACCGTACTTCAGTAAATTAGCCGTACAGTATATAACAGAATAATGTTGTTCAAATAAAATAATAAAAAAATTTACTTTAACTAAAAAGTAGAAAATAAAAAAAATTAAAATTTTATTTTTAAAAACACACTTTTCTAAAAAAAAACATTTAAAAAAAATATATTTAAAAAAATATATTAAAAAATAATGAAAAATTTACTGATAAAAAATTTAAAAGTGTGTGGTGCATCATACAAAACATTTAAAGCCCAGCTAAGTCTCACATACACTTCTTTGTTCAATCCTGTTTAAAAGATAGTGACTGGGAGTATATGTCAAGTGTAAGAGCACCATACACTTTTAGAATTTTCATCAGTAAATTTTTCATTATTTTTTTAAATATATTTTTTTTAAATATGTTTTTTTTTACAAAAGTGTTTAAAAAAAAAATTAAAATTTTTTATTTTTTGCACCTAATGTGCACTCGGTATGCAATTCAATTTATTGGACACGATGACAACAAAATCAACAACGATAATTAGTAGAGACAATTTAATTTGCTGTAGTCGGTTCGGTTTGGAGGAATGACGGGATGCAATAAAATTATAATAATATACAGACCTTAAAACTACCTTAAAATCTTATTAAAATGAAAAACGTCAGCAGTGATTCAATCCATTGAGCAGTATAACTGGATGACCTTTGTGGATGTGCACTCATAACCCAAGGGGCCTGGCAGACTTACTCATAGTATGATTGATCGGGGTCACTGGCGTAGGGTCGTTTGACTTACCGTAAATACAAAGCTCAGCAAACCGAATTGACGAAGATTTCTGTTTAAATAAACACACAAAATGTGAATCCAAAGTTGACTATTGTAAATTGTAGTTTTTTATTTATATCTTAATGTAATAAGTACAATATTTTCTAATTTTATTGTGTTTCTCAAAATATGTTTTGTAAAAAAATGTATTATTTATACTTTTTATTAAATCGTAGAATACCTATGCATTTTGAAATTACTGGTTGAATTAATTATATAGGTAATACATAATACATTTTTTAATAATTTAAACTTCTCCCCCCAAGTTAAGACATTGATAATATGTAATTGAAATATTTTTAAATATTTGTTCTAGAGGCGTCTTTAAAAATGGAATATATATGTGCAGAGACTGCGGCATTGTTTTTCACAACTCTAAGGCTTGGGTCGATCACGAGGCAGATCATTTAGCCAATTGTACACTGTAAACTATTGCAAACTTACAGATTTGAATTATTATAATTATAGTTTATAGCATTTATATCATTATAAAATATATAATTTCCATTATTATCTTAACTGTATACGATGTATGAACAAAAAACCATCTTTATTGGTATAGTCGTAATCTTACCCTGAGTCTGTGTCTATTGTATACAACTATATAAAGCATTTATATTTATTTTATATTATCTAATTATTTATCCGTTTATTGTATTATAAACACTGTAGCCTATAGGTTAATATTCTAAATATTTATCATTTTTAATGTCATAATAGACATGTCATATATTATAATATTATACTTTTATGTAATATTCATGTTCAAGTCGTTGAAGCCGATTTTTTTTTCATGATCAATAAAAAAAAATTGTACTATTGGTAAATGACAAATAATAAACATATTAATCATACTTTATAGAATTATTTAATATTAGTCTAAACTGTTTACTCATTCATTGTATGTACTTAGGTATAACCTACATGCACTTGCATTTTCCCGTTGTCATAATGGAATTACCTCATAAGCAGATAAATCATAAAATATCTATGTTACATGTTATACACCTATCTATCTTTGGATATTAATAGGTGCCTCTAAACCATTGGATTCTTCATGCATTTAGACCTATATAAACTGGTAAAAAATAAACATATTCTAGTAGTTCTATTTCAATTTTACAACTAATTTGAATTCGTTGTCTTCTTTTCTGTATTTTGTAGGAAAACTTTTAAATATTTTTTGTGTCATTGGCCCATTAAATAACATGTTATTAATTTTTAGAAATTAAGTAAATTCATTTGGAGCCGTAGTACACTACCTACATACACTTTTCAAAATATCGAAAATCTATTCCCTATACACAACATGGAATTATAACGAATTCAAATAAATTCAAATATTGGACTAGATACTAGAGGTATGATATTTTTTGGCCAGCTCATTGGCGTTATTCATTGGCAAGCACTCGCATAAGTACAAACAATTTTTACGTGTGATATAGTACGCAGTCAACTCGTCCAGGCGCGAATACAAGGGGGGGGCTATGGTGACTGAACCGGCCCACCCCACACCACGTTAGGCCTTAGAAATTTAAAAATATTTCACTCTTGCCTACTAAATTATATTTAATATGATATATATATATATATATATAGAAAATATAGTTGGTGCATTCGGGAGGTTAAAATTTAAAATTTCCAGTTGTAGTTTCCAAAAGCGCTTGGAAAAACAAAAAAAAAATTAAGGAAAAACAGGAATTTTTATGCAAAATCCAACTATCATTAAATTATATGTTGTTGGCGATTTGTTGCAATTGCAGGATGAAGAAAATAAAATCGTTATTATTATTGGATATAATTGTAGACCTGTATTTTATACTTGGTAAATACAACCCAAATAACCATGTTAAAAATCTGCTCAGTAATCTGCTCAAACGGAGTTTAAAATTATATAAATCTAAGGTAATTTATTTTGTAACGAACAACGTCGTTTAGGGTCAAGTGGTCAGCTAGTATATAATATACATATATACATATACGCACTATAGTACGGGATAAGAACAAGTTTTCGTGACTCGTAAATAAATATTACGATTGTTCATAGGCGTAAATAGTGTTTGGGATTTGGGGGGGGGGGGGGGCTAAAGCCTTATTACTTTGATAATATTGAATAAGCTTAAAACAAAATGAAGGAAATGTTTGAGTGGACCATGGGCATTTTTGGGGGCTTATCTATAGTCCAGGGGCTAAGTTCTCCTTATTTGTGCCCATGCGATTGTTATATTTATATATATTATGCATACATTAATCTTAAAGTAGTGAGAGGGTGGGGCGTGAACTCATATAATTGTTTGAAAATGGCTGAGAACTTTTGCACTTTACAATCACAAGTATATATTTATGACATACATATTGAAATGTATGAAGCGTCGGCCGGTGAGTGGTAGCTATAATATTATAATGTATACCTATATACAATATAATATAATCCCTATGTTGTGAATATATTATTGAGTCGGCCATTTTCTAAGGAGTAAGAATTAGGCAATTCATGTGGCAGGTACTTCTAGGTCACGTCACTGGTGCGAGCATAAATTAACATTATTAGTGTGTGTGTTCTATCCGGCGCAGAGTAACTCTATTCTCAATGCACAGCGGCCCTTAACCGCCAGGGGAGAACATATTTGTGTATTGGGGTGGTCATAACCCCCTCCCCCAAGAATTTGTTTTATTAGTTTTTCCGTCAGCCATTTATGAAAAACTGAAATAATGGCCGTAACGTACATAATGGCCAAATTATTTGAAAAAATTGTGATAGACATGTTGACAAAAATTAATTTAACCTACTGTATTATGCCTACTAATGTCTAAAAGTAACATAAATTACCTTAAAGGCAATAATATAATAAAATATACTTACTATTACATACTTTCTTCGCACATAATCGTTTTTCATACACATTGATTGTTTATAGTTTAATTAAAATGTAATATATTCAAATATTCAATACACTATGTTGTAGCGTCCTTGTAGGGTCCCGAAACCAGCACCCGACAAGTTCGATTAATGGGCACGTTAAGATTAGTAAATGAGATAAATTTCACGAAAGTTCCAATACATAAGTTTTTGTTTTAAAAATATATATTTTCTCGGTAGATATTATTTGTTTTTTTGTTCATTACTTCAAATCCACTTAGATTCAAATGTGTTATTCTTTAGTTGGTTGTGTTGGTCCGTTTTATTATTACAACTCTTTATAATCGTTTCGTACGTGGCAAACGCTATCCCATTAACGGGAAAAGCTCTTATGCAAAGTAACCGAAGTCCTCGTAAAAAACTTTTCGCACCGCCCTTATTGTACGTCTTCTTTGCACAGTCCCAGGCACCCTTGTATAACGGCTGCGTGAGGCTGTCCGTGATCATTTTAGATTTGATCACGTCAAACGGCAACACCAAGACCCAACTTAGTACGCCTAAATTAAAACCATACAAAATAGATTATGATAATAAATTATATTTCTCTTATATCGACGCCCTCGTGCCTTATGTGATCAAGGTTTTTTTTCTAGTTTTGAGTAATGTAATTTTTAAAGTTGAGCACTTATTTAAAAATCGATAATTTAACCAATGTTTATGAACTTGATACCAATAAAACCACAATAGTATACTTAACACTACAGAATACTAGTTTTACTCAATAATTATTACCATGATTACTAAATTATAAGTTACTAACTTAATTTTATGTTAAAAAGTGACCAAGTTAAAACGGGTTTTACTTGGTCATTTAAAAAGTGACCAAGTCACAAGTATAATACACTTGATCATTAGTTTTTGGTCAAAAACGTTACCTACTGCAAACAAATTTGCAACAAATGACCAAGTGACATAGTCAATTTTTACACTTAAGAATTATATTGAGATGTTGGTTGATCAAAATTAAGTATTCAGTGGTTTATTCCTAAACTAATAAAGATATCACTTGGTCACTTTTTTCGTATATTAATTGGGACAAAATAAGGCATTTAAACATGTTATTTCACTTGGTCACTTTTTCCACATGGTCACTTTAGGCACGAGGGCGATGATATATGAGAATATTATGAGATTCAATAAATTAAATATTTTTGTTACGCGCTACCTACTTAATATGCTTTATTCAATTTTTAGTTGCTATGTACCTGCTATACCTCCAGACACAATTTGCACATGCATTGGCATTGACTCCTTTTTGATTTCAGAATACGATAATTTCGTTAACATGCTACATAAATGTTCATATGAGAGCATATAAATTCCCATACTAGGAACATCTCTAAAAAAAAATATAAGATATTATATTAAAAAAAAATATTTTCTTTTGAACTCTTTTCTTGTTATTTATTATAATAAACCTGATAAACAATAATGTTCCTCCGCGATACAGTGAACGTATACCGTTGACCTTGTAAAGTTCTCCAATCATTTTAAATGCACTGGTCGTTTTTAATGGATCAGTGGTTTCCACATTGTCTTGCTTTTTTACATCTAAAACCGGGTAATTTATGAGTATCATGAAAGTGAATCGTATTAGAATTTTTACTCCTTGCTTGTAACAATGTTTTGATAACTTCAATTGGTGTGTTTATAAACGCATAAGGAATACCGGCAATAGAACCTGATAAAAATACATCCAAATGCCAATAATTGTGTAAATTTTCAGCATCGCTGCAAAACCTGACATCAACATTCTTATTTGTTTGATTGTCGTTGCGTTGTATTTGGATTAACCTCATCACGTTACCATAAGTTCCAAAAAATACCGAATTCGCAACACCCACGCTTAAGATCGGAAACATCATTCCTCTAAAATATCCTTTGAGCTGTTTAATACAGAAGATATAAAGGAATATATTTTTTTGTATTTATTTAAGTGTTAAATTGATTTAAAATTAAAATTAGTTGTACCAATGTACCATTAATATTATAATTAACTTTTTTTACTTGCCTTATCTTGATGGTAAATATCTTTAACGGTTGTTTTTACTGTACTATTATTCACTTGTTGTATTACTTTTACTGTGTCTATTGGATGGCCAATTAATGTAGAAACAATACCTGGAATAAGAATGTATAATGGATATTATCATGCATTCGTAATACCATTGATTATAAATATTAAGTACTAGTATTTATAATCAACAGTGACGGTTTTGGTAGAATTTTATGGTGAGGTCACTTATGTATCAACCCCCTTTTTTATAGTGATAATTAGACTTCAGAATAAATGGAATTTAATAGAAAGCACGGCAGCACGCGTAAACAAATTTAAACGAACCAACACAACTACACAATCCACGAATCGAACAAGACTGAAATATATATAACGGTACCTACATGAGTACATACTCTGAGGCGACGTTCGAATGGTGCTTATCTGACGTCATCGGAAAATATTGCCTCTGGCTGAAATACCAGAGTTTGTTTACGTAATAACTATATCGTGCATTTCTTATCGGTTTAACACTGTTTTTGGAAATACACACGAAATGATATACAGTATAATAAATTATAATTCATAATTCATATTGTTAACTTAATCTTCGTAAAGAAGAATTTTTTCTCAAATAACATCATATATACATTAAAAATTACTATTGAAATATATGCTATAGGCGAACTAAGAAGTATACTTTTTGAGTATTATTTACTTCAAAATTTTAGGTGATGCGCTGCCTCACTTGCCTCTCCTCTCAAAACCGCCACTTATTACTGATTATTAATCTTTATTGGTAAAGCGATTAATACGATTAATGATTATCTGAGAATATAACAAACCAGCTGTCCATCCAGATAAATAATCACAAACGGAAAAAAACTTTTCATATGAAATATTTGAATGGAAACTCGGTATTTCCGATATACATTTTCGGTAAAATGGTTTTGAAAACTCCACGGTCAGCAGCAAAACTCCGGTAACCGGTATGGTTTTCATCATTGTTGGCAATAGACCGGAGTACAATCCTCGTGAACCATCTTTTATATTCATTACTTTTTGAATCACCTGAAATTCACTATCGTTTACTTCCATCTGCACACGAGATTTTATTGCATCTATTGGGTAGACGACCGACGACGTACATATCCCGGCTAAAGATCCCGCCACCATTGTAGATACAGCACTACAGTCTTCTTTTCGTTTACCGACTGGTTTTAGTTGTTCACGAGCCCGTTCATATGCACCAAAGAATACTGAACAACCTATAAACTCTCTGACTATTGTACATCCCAGTCCACGATACAGACCTTTAAAACCTTCAGATATCCAGATTTTTTTAAAAACTTGACCTGCTGATTCACATTTTACGTCATAATTTATTCCTTGCATACGTATTTTTACCAATTCAGTCGGGCAAAGTACCAAAGCCGAAGAAAACTGGAAATATAAATATATAAATTATGTGACTGAGAATATTGACTGAAAAATTGGAAAAATATAAAATATAATATAAACAAATTATTATACAAATATATTATATCAATAAATATATATATTGGGAAAGATAAACTAATATTGTGTCCGGGATGATTTTAGGTACTACACTAGTTGGGTCATAATATTTTTTGGTGAGTACAAGTAATACAACACTATACTATCATTTTCCTTCACATTTTAACAGACTTAGATCATAGACCAAATGTTTTGTTGAATATGTATTTTTGCAGTTTCTTTGCCATTAAAAATATAAACTATTAACATTTTACAAATTATTATATAACACAAAATATATAGGTACAATTCCAAGGCACAAAAAGGTGAACAGGCGGGTAGCGCTCTGCTGTATAGTACTATAGTAGTCGTCAAACATGTCGTTTTAATGGATGTGTTGCATATGAATTCAATGATAAATCATTGAATACGAAAAACAATTCTGAGCAGAGACGTTGTGTCATCATTTATAGTAAATTGTTGTATAAATAATCAAATTTAAAAGTTTAAAAAAATAATTAATAAAAATCAAAAATATCTCATGGCTATTGCAGCGTAACTTTCGGATGAATTTTTTTTTTTATAGAGCTAGAAAAACTTGTTGAAAATTGTCTTTAAAAATGTCTAATGTTAGCTATGAAAAGAAAAGTTTTATGAATTTCTAACTGTAAAAAATGTACAATATTTTGAAAAAACTAACATGCCTCAAAAAAGTTAAAATAGTTTGAAAATTTTACCATGTATGGAAAATGCGAATATATAAATATAAATAAATAAATCGGAGAATTTTTACAACCACAAGTGTTGATGGTAGACAGAAAAAAACACTCAAAAGTCGTTGTAAAATGTAAATACAATACATTCATTCGTTCCAATCAGAATCTAGTATTAAAAAAGGTAAGAAAGTGAATGTCATTATGCTGTACAGTAGGTTACAGTGGGTAACTGTAATGGATGGTGTTACACTTGAATTTAATTATATACTATCATTGTATACGAAAAACGATTCTGAGCGGAGATGGTTTATTGTCAGCTTGTTAATAGGATATTTTATATATTATATTATATTTATATTGGTATTAATTATTATGAATACGATAGCCGGTTAAGTTGAATCATTATTATTTAAATATTACCATATTTGTATACAATAATATACTTTAGAAGTTTCAAGTATCCACTAATAATTGTTTAAAAATATAACACAAAACTAAAATCATTCTTCTTCGTTTAAATATCTAATTTCGTCTAAATTTGAACATAAAATAACTATAAAAAAACTGTGTTTTATACATTTTAAATTTTTTGGTTACATAATAACTAAATAACCTACTTACGTGGAACATTTTTTTTAAATTTTCAGTCCTTTGCTTTAAAAGTTAAACCTTTTGGAAATTTTTAAATGTTAAATTTTATACATTTTGTCAAAACTCGAACTTTAAATTCTTATAAAAAAAATACTGTGCCTATGTATCATTAATATTTTTCAACTGTTGATGTAATAATAAATCAAGAGCCTTGTATTTAATTTAACGCTTTTTGACGTAACGAATAAAATTGTATTGACGTATAGTGTCATGCACTTATGCCCCTGGTATTTGGGACCCAAATTCGGATGCATCGGAAAAAATATAACATGCTATTGTTGTACGTCTTATTCAGTTAGGTTTATCTCGTCATAAACATTTATGTTTGTAATTTATACATGTTATACCTAATTATTATGAATTTCAAGTAACCACTTTTTCGAGTAAACCAACTTATTATTATTGTCGTATGGTATGGTATATTGGTATGTAAGAGTTGCAAATTGTCCATGTTGTCAAAATCAGTTAAGAGAGTTTAAAGTTGGATATAAAGTGTCGTTATCCATTTGACCGCGTTGTTGGTTGCTGAGTTCTTCCACTTCCACTCCCGTTAAAGACGTGGAGATGGCAATACTTTATTATATGGGAGGCCGTAGTCACAGTCAGGACGATCTCTCATTTTCCTTTTATGTAGCATCCCTCCGGCTCCGGAGCGTCCATGACCTGTACGTAGACGATTAAGTGTTACCCACTCGTCACGAGCCATTGTCCGGGGACCGGGGTATCCAGCAGGCTCTTAATTAGGCTGTAGTTATCTATGCTAGAATTCTGCCATTCTAGTTTCCTATCAACCATACCGTCATACTGGTTTTCAATGAGTTTGGTTGTAGCATGGTCGCATGGAACAATATAGAAGCGACACTCTGCTTGGTAGCCGATCTCTGGTGGTTTAGTGTTGATGTTGTAAATGATTACCTGGTGGTTTAGGAGTGTTGTTATGAACGATTTTTTTTATAATAAACGTTTTTTTGCTTGTTTACATTTAATCCTATAATCTATAATACGGCTTACAGCAATACAACAACTATCAACTTATAATTTTTTGCATTACACGTTCAAAATTATTTTTATTATTATTATTATTAGTAAAATATAATATAATTTACTATCATTTCTGTGTTATCATAATGGTATCAAGTATCAACTATCAATTATTGAAATGTATGATATAAGCCATCAACTGATTCTCATAAATAACAAAATGGCCATGTGTCCATTTTTTTAAATAGCACTAGAAATTTGTGAGAGTGTCATACCCCTGGTTGTAGTTAGATAAGCCGGTTTTCTAGATTCTAGTCTAAGTTCTGGTTTGAAGTGTCTTAATGTAATGGAAGGGATGTGTTTGATAAATATTTTGACCATTCTCTACATGCAGCTTTTTAGATACGTGCCGGTAGAATGTTGCAGAAGACTGAGAGCCATTCTGTCGGAGTTGATTTGAAAGTACCAGAGATAATGCGCGTATAATGATTAAGTTTAACATCGATATTGCTACTTTATTCATACTGAGGAGGCATACTCAGCGGCAGAGTAGACAGCGCTAAGGCTAACGTTCTCAGAGTCGGCATTACTGTCCCACCAGGATGAACCAACTAGTTTGTGAATTATGTGGTTTCTAGTTGTGAGTTTAGCAGCAGTATTCTTGATGAATTGTTCCATCTTGGTTTAGGAATGGCTTGAATTTGATATCCCACCTCTATGAATACTGGCTTGTGTTAGCTATTTGGAAATTTCTCTAAAACTCTTCTCTGAGTTGGTAGGGTAGCTCCATTACTATCCGTTGATATAAAGCACAGGTCTTCATTATAGGTACTCTCTGTCCCATCTTGCAGAGTGGAATGTACATTTTTGTTTCGCATCGTGGACTAACTTTACTCTATCAGCTTCGCTCCACTCTAATAGTTTATCTTCACTAGTGTTAGTAACTCTGTATCTCCAACTCGTATGGTGACTATTAAAGTCGGTCATATATATTGCTGGATAATTGATTTTATTAGGAGCAGAAGTGGGCCAGTCAGTTGTCAGAGGCTTGTAAATATTATTTCCATATTTATTATGGTAAGTTGCGACAGCGATAGAGTAACCTGGCATTGTTCATCTTTTCATGAGTTGGTCCTGGTCGTGTGTATGTGTTTCCTGAATATCAAGTATATCTATCTTTTCTTCATCAAAGATTCTACGTATAACATCGGCTTTAGCTTTACTAAGGCCCTCCACATTCAACTGCATAATTCGGGTTAGATCCTTCTTTAAGAAGCTCTTAGAAAGGTGGTTAGTTAAGCCAACTAACCTTTTATTTTAATATAATTTTACTTACTGACGCAATGCTTCCAGCTGCTGCGTTTTCAAGGTAATTCAAATCAATCGTATTGTCAATCCCGACTGATTTGGCCACTATTTTCTGGCACTGGCCGTAAGTTCCAAACATGACAGCTTCATCGGCACCATGTGAGGCGAGTGCTGGTATTATACCCGCGTACAGACCACGGAATCCTTGCTGACGGACAATATTAGATAAGCACGAGACCATGCCGCCGTACATATGGGGAAACAGTTGCATTCTTCCCTTGACCGTGTCCAGCGGTTGGCCCACGAGCGCTGACGCAAATCCTCCAGTAACACCAGCCAATACATCGACAAATAGTGTGGAATCCATCGAAAACTACTATAACTATGATATGTATTTTTTTTGCCACATTTGTACCGATAGTTTCTGTAAATGATGTATGTACATTGGTGATGATTATGACCTATATACAAATTATACAAGCATAAGGTATTGGTCTATTACCTACTGTGGAGTTTGAGATCGGAACAAAAAATTTACATATCAATAACATGGTTGCCAGATTCTGATATTTCCTAGCAACGACTATTGCGATTGGAAATTAATACTTTTAGAAATAGGTACATCCAACATTAATTACACATTTTTTTCAATGAAATTTGATCTGCGACACAGATTACCAAAGTTAATATTTAGATGTGACTCAATTACATACTATTTTTTGTATTTTACCTACTATACGTATTTATATTATGTACAAAATTGATTCTCAAGAATAATTAATAGATTATGAGTTCATTATTGGGTAAATACTAAATGGTAAAATGTTATAAATTTGAAAATAAAAATAAATGTTTTTCAAATTTTTTTAAAATTTGTTTACAACCAAAAAAAAAATGTCGTTTTTTTTTAAAAAAAAAACTGGTTTTGCATTGACATATATTTTTGTTTTTCTCGACGCTTTTGACAACTAATAGAAATGATCAATTTTTACCTTTCGGACGCACCTACTAAATTCACTTTTTCACTAGATGATTTAGTGATGTTGAAGATCGAAGCATATTTTGATACTTATCAGTTATCATATAGTGTACAGAAACACACAAAAAAACCACACATTACTGTAAAATCAATTCATTTTTTGCTACTGAGAATCTAAAATGTAAAATAAAATTTAATTTCCTTAATATAAAATGACCATTATTATATTTTTGGAATGACGTGCTTATGACTTATTGTTACGGCTTTATAGTTTTAAATTTTGATTCATGCTCTTAATAAGGTGTAAAATGATTTATAAGTATATAAAAGTACATGATTAAGTTACCATAAAAACTTTTTGTTTTCCAGCACTTCATGATAACAGCAAAAATTACATATAGGTAATTAATAATAATAGAATATTTTATACAATTCGCGAGTAGTGATTGCCGCAACTAATGTTGGAACCCACATTTACTTTCAACTAATGCCAAGAAGTGTGTTCACCAAGTTTTAACATTGATTTATAACACACATTAATCTACTTATATATTTATATTTAAATAATAAGTATTTACAATGTGAGCACGTCCGGACACTATCTCTGAAAGTAAAAAGCCAACTAGCAGCTTGTAAAGTCGCTCAAAGTAATTGACGATTAAGAACATTTTTAAGCTCCCCCCCATCACAAACAAAAGTCCTGGGTGCACCCCTGTATAGGCAACATATGTAGGAAGTGCAATAATAATATTTGAGATAAATTAATATTTTAAATCGTATCATATTAAATAATATCATATAGTACCTTAATATTCATACAAATCCATGATAGCAGTAATATGACATTTTATTATCCTGGAATTACAGCTATAGCATTATATCTTTTAATGGTATCAAAATATGTAAGTAGACTGCCATATTACTACAATAGCATTTTACATTGTCTTTAAACATTTGGGGCACTGAGTACTGACATAATATTATTTCATTAGAAAAAATAGCAATTAAGTTTACTAATGTAAAATTACATAGAGTAACTAATGTATAATTACTAAGTATATAATATATTATATAATTTCATTATTGGTATTGGTATAGCAGTAATAGAAAAGTGCGTTCTTAAAGGTCGTTATAGAAATTTACAAAAATGGTTATGATGGCTGTTAATGTTTTTAATCTATTTAATAGGTACCTACAATGATTCGGAATACTCGTAACTGACAAGTTGCTGGTCAATTTGAGTGCAATAAGTAGGTACTAGATAAATATTACATACATGATACATCTGTTATATTTAATAGATTTTATATGTAAAATGCATTTATTATTCTACTAAATAATATGTAAGCATTTAAAAAAAAATCGTCAGATTAACAATTTACAATAAAAAGGGTGGCTAAAAAATTTGTATTGCTACAGCCCAAAAGATACAACTTCTAAAATGGTATACACAATATTAGTATTTGAACATTAGCCCAACAGTATGCTTAAAAATCAAAAAAATAAAATGTTTGAATTAATAAATTATTAAATGATAAATGGGGTTAGCGTGCTTGGTAAATCACTCTGCTGTATTGCTGCAGTATAATAATATATTATTAAAAAAATACACAAGGATATTTCATAACAATATAATACATTATTAGGACCTATTTTTACCATATTTCAATATCGTTTATTGGTATAGGTACTGCAGTAGCTATAATGTATATTAAGATGTATAATAAATTATAAAGGGATAGGTACTGGATACAGTAAATGTAAATTATTGTAGAACATATTATTATAATATTATAAGAACTCAGTTATTTGTAAAGTATTTTTTATGTTTGTATTCTCCCCCTTGACGTTTGGGGTTTCATCTACATATTTTCAAAAATAATTTAACTTATTTTATAATATTACTTTTAGTGCTCTTTAATAAAATTTTTAATATATGTCTTTTTTTTCTTTACTAACTTATTTGTATATCTTTTATTTATTAATTCACAAAATTCATTGTGATGGGATACATTTCACTAAAAATATTAAAATGTTCATACAATAAAATGTAAGATAATATTGTAAATTGTAATTTATTGTATTTGTATACCTACTAACTACTTACCTATTTGTATAAGTTTATTAGTATAGACTATAATAGACATTAGACGCCGTATAGGTACGACTGTTCAAAATGAGTAATATTTTAAATTTCAATTAATAATAAAATAGGTATGTAAAATCAACAATATTATATTATTATTTTAATATTATGATAATATATATTATATTTTTTAATTGTCTAATTATTGCTCATGTTATTTATTCATGTTTATATGCCATTAAGTATGATGTATGAATGATTTGAGCTCTGTAAAGTGTAAATGTATAAGGTAGGTAAATTTCAATAATTGAAACTGTGACGCAGATTACCAAAGTTAATATTTAGAAGTGGCTCAATTACATACTTTTTTTTGTATTTTGTTGCAGATTACCTACTATACGATATACGTGTTTATATTATGTACAAAATTGATTAACAAGAATTGATAGAATAATTAATAGATTATTTAATTATTAACTATATATGAGTTCATTATTGGGTAAATACTAAATTGTGAAATGTTATAAATTGGAAAATAAAAATGAATGTTTTTCAACATTTTTAAAAATTTGTCATGTTATATTTAATTAGTGTAATATAATACCGTATACTTAAATAATGACAAACTTGCGAGTGAAGCTAGCCCCGTTTTTACATTTAACTCACTAAGGACCCTTTTTTTAATTTCCTGGTAGATAGGCCAAAAATAGCCTATCCGCCCATGGGCCTCCGCCCCGTAGTCTACACAATATACATTATGTTGATTGAGATTATGATAGACAAGTCACAACTCACAAGTAGAAGTGCCTATGTAGGTAGTAGGTACCTACTAAATGTCTAAATATACAACAAAATAGATAGATATATTATACGACCATTAGGTATACCAATAATTAATGAATTAATAATATTGTCTGCGTATTATTCTAATGACTATAATAATATAATAGTTCTGTTTTACTTAATTATGTATGTTCAGTGTCGGTATCGTTAGGTATAGGTATTCGATAACATAATTATTACCATGTTATTGCCTATTTGCCTCCAAATTAATTTTCGAGCATAGGTACCTCTCAGCTAACATATTGATAATATTTATTCGTCATTTTTGGTGGTTTTGGTATTTTATTTCGGTAAATGTTTGACAGTTGTTACAATTGTTACAATTATAGCAGAATAATAATATTGTCGTCATCACATCCTGAGGTACACCAATTAATGTATATTTGTGTTATCAAATTGTGTTATTCCCATAAATAATATTGTACCTATAACTAAAAATCGTTTCAAGCTACTTGGTAAATTAACATAATATAGGTAGGTATTGTTGATATTTATTCGTAATTTTTCATGATTCAGAATTTCGGTAAACGTTTGATTAGTTATGATTATACGAAAACCCTTGGGATAATCAATTTACTTTTGTTGAAATTATATATGTATAGGTACTTATTACTTACCATTTACCAACTATTGGACACGGGTGACACATATACTTCGTACTTGAATATTTGAATGCTTATAACAGCTGATGTCGATATTTTTGCGAATTACACGTAGTTTATGAGTGGTATTAAATAGCAATCCGTAAAACCGGGCTGTTGCGAGCAAAATTATACAATATGACATTTTGATGAAATTCAAAATTCTTGGAAATATATGAATATAATAATTATTACAATTATTATGATCTAAAAAAAATTGCGTTTGATGCTTATACGATATTTTTTAATTCTTTTTCATTATTATTAATATTCAAATTAAGTTTGTGTATATAGTACTATATACGCACAGATTTATGTATATATAGATTTTACAAAATACAAATAATCGTACCATAAATAAATAATAAATTGGTCTTATATAGTTATATAATATTATTTTTGCATAAAATTCTGATAAAATATTTAACAAATGTATCCACATACTGGCACATACTATATAATTATAATATTACATAATATTAAATAATAGGTATAGGTATGCCTAAATATTTAGTAATTTATAAAATATCATTAAACGAAAAATATCGCAAAATGTAATTTATAGAATTTCATTGAACAAAAAACTAAAGTAAAAGTTAAAAAGTCTTTAAATATTATATGGGTTCCGTAAAAATTAAAAATTTTTATTGCATGCATACGGACATTAGTATTGATTATACCTATTATATTCTGTATCCGGGCCATTACCTAAACGCAATAGTTATTTTTAAAACATTTAATAGGTATTAACACTATTCTAAATAACGAAAAACGCAAAACTTGTATAACGTTTTAATTCTAAATAACGATAAACCAAAAAATGTTGTAACGTTTTAATTGTTAATAACATAAAAAGGAATTTTTTTCAAATGCAAGCCCTGGTAATAGCGTACCCATCATATAGTTCATATGACACATATAAATATTATAGTAATTTTATTACTTAATTGTTAAATTTAAATATCTTAATAAGAACATTATGTTGAAAATGTAAAAGAAAAGTTATTTTATTTAAATATTGATTTTTGTTTGCTTTTGTGGTAAAAATATTAAATTTAAAAAAAAAATAATAATTTTGGTGGTGTTAGTTTTAAATAAAGGTAAACTTCTAATTTTATTAGTTTTTGTTTTTTTTTTTAATAAAGACTAATTTTTGAGTTATTTTGTTAAAACATTTGATGTAAGATACCTTTGCGTGTTAATGTGTTATTGACTAATGTAGGAATTTGTACTTTATTTTATTTTGTTTCGACTAACATTTATATTTATGACTAAAATTATTTATACAAATATTTGTATGCTATGAGGCTCAATATTTGCTATACCCGCTTTAAATAAATAGATGCGTATTAAAATATTTTATATTTCAAATTAAAAGTTTTTCTTGCCATTTATGATCTACCTAATAATAATGACTATGACCTCCACATATATTGTGTTTGATTTTGACCTAACCTAATACAAAATAATATGTGCTATTCATAAATTCATATTTTCTTCAAATATAACCTTTAACGATCGTCAGATATGTTAGACCATATTTAACATTATAACTGCTTTTGAGTAATAGTAATATATAGAATTTTCTTTTTCATTACCTAATGTTTTATACATTTAAATAACAAGTACCTACCTAAGTACCGATATTTTTAGGAAAATGTTTGAGGAATATATAATGATACTTTTGATTTCAGACCAAATACATATTTCATTTAGTATACTTCATTAATTAAAAAAATGAATAATATTAGTATTAATATATTTAAACGTATAACTGTATAAGAAGTACAACAATTTATGATGATAACACCTTTGAGAATAAAATAGAAAGACAATTATAATTAGATTATGAATATGAAAATAATAATTTAAGTATACTAATTAATATCGTACAATAATATTAACTGCCTAATTATAAAACTTTTAATACGAATTAAATACAATCCTTAATATCTTCAATTTCATAACAACCCTCTTCCAATGTAATAAAACATATCATAGGATCATTATTGTTTTCATTATCAACTACTTGTATAGAAAATTTATTATTATTTTCATTAATATTTGGGAATGAATTAAATGACTGTAAACATAACAGAGCTATTTCTGAGTCATCGTAAAGGTTTATAGGCGGAAAATAATTTACAGATAATACAGTTGAATTTCCAGTCAAACGTAATGTAATAGACTCATGCATTGTAAAAATTCAAGACATAAATGACCACAGTTAAATGTATTGAAGTCTTGATAGTTGGAATAGTTATATACTATTTTGAACTGTCTGAAATAATGTTGTAATTCAATTGGTGGGGGTAAATCACCAAAGCTATCAAAATATACAACTTTGTCCTTATTTTTATAAAACGCTACCCAATGGCTTCCAACGCCTGAAGATATATCCAAGTTTAATATGCCACATTCAATCGCATGCGGTTTTTTAGTTAAGTTATCACGTGAAAAGACTCCACGGAAATGATTGATTTTCAACTTTCCGGCATATTTTATAATATCTTGAGACGAAAGCGGTCTGTCAGGTAGCGTGATCATCAGTTTTTTTTTCTTAACCTATTCTTGTTTGATTTCATACCACTACCTTTTTTTCTTTTTGAATTTTGAACCGCATTATACACACTAGCACCTCCAGACATCAAACTACCAAGTGCTGACAATCCCGCAAATATAGGTATTAAGGGAATTACACCTCCTGACTGTCTCGGTGCTAAAATCAGTCTTTTACCACCATTCTTTTTCTTTAAGATTCTTTTTTTCTTCGCTGCTAGTATACCATTTGTTTTTATAGCACTTTTCCGTTTACAACCCATACCTATTTTTCTTTTAGCTTTCATTGCGTTTGTTACTGCGTAGGCAACTAATTTCTCTTTTCTAGGAGTATCTTTTGCTTTAAATCTTTCCCAAGCACGATTTTCTAACACTTTATCAGCTTTATGTCTATCGTCTAAATTTTTACTCGCTGCATACACAATATCGTGATCACGACAAGCAGCATCCAATGGGTTTATTCCTTTATCACCACGATCTAGTCTCTTTTTTAATTTCGTGCCAGGACCACAATAGGTACTGATATCCTGAAACATGGGCTTCGAACGGGAGACTATTTATAAGGGAGTTTACAAATCCTTTACCAGTCTTGTTTGAATTGTACTTACGAGTTGAACACGCCATCTATAACTGGCTATAAATTTAAAAAATCTAGAGTATTTATATGAAAATAATATGAATTTGATTGAACAGAAAGATAAATTAGATGTAATAAATGTAGATGTTCAGGTAGTAAAAAAACCATCAAGACACGGTTCGTTATTACCCGATACTATACGTGCTATACTAGTTGGTCCCAGTGGCTCAGGAAAAACAAATATAATGTATAATCTGATCACACATGCAAACGGGTTAAGATTTGAAAATATTTATTTATACTCGAAAACCTCTAATCAGGAAAAATATGTTTTATTGAAAAAAATAATAGATGATATAAAAGGTGCTAATTTTTTCATATTTACAAGCGCTGATAAGGTTATAAAACCAAACTTAACGAAGAAAAATTCTATTATAATTTTTGATGATGTGATATGCGGCCCACAATCTGTAATCAGAGAATACTTTGGCATTGTTAGGCATTCAGGTGCCAGCTTCGTATTTTATTTAGCACAGACATATTCTAAAATATCAAAACAGCTTGTAAGAGATAACGCAAACTTTTTAATAATACTGAAACAAGATGATACAAATTTACGACATATACCTATTCAACGATCATTCGTCTGCAGATATGGATTTCTCAGAATTTCGGAAAATTTCTCATTTATGCTGGAATCATAGCTATTATGGGTTTATGGTTATCGATAAAACTCGAGAAATGAATGAAGGAAGGTATAGATGCGGTTTTCATACATTCATTAAAATAAAATAATTTTATGTGTTGATATAAATATACCGTCACACAGTTATTATCTGCATAGTGTCATCAGTTGTAGTCATACGATACAGGTATATTGCATTTATTATTTACAATGAACAAAGAAAATGTCTTGTTGGAAAATTTAATAACATCAACAAAAAAAGGTGGGCAAGTGGGTGTCGCTCTGCTGTACAGTAGGTTACAAGTGGGTCATTGTATAATGGATGGTATTAAATTTGAATTCAATGATATAATATCATTGTATAAGAAAAACGATTCTGAGCGGCGACGGTATGTCCTTCTAGGTATAAGACATATTATATACATATCTGTGGTATTAAAAAAAATTGACCTATAATGAATTCCAAATTAATCATATCACAATATCCATTAGGTACTTATAACGCGTTATACACCAACAACAAACCCTGATACTATCATAGATATATATAGTAGATTACTTTAGAAATTTCAAGTACCCACGAATAATATTATACAATCACAACAAAATAACTAAAATCGTAATTCTTGGTTTAAATATGAAATTTTGTCTAAACTTGAAATTAAAATGTCTGTAAAAAATAAGTGTGTTTATATATTTTTTAAATTTTTTGGTTACAGTATGAATTATTTAAGAGAAACTTTGTTTTAAATTTTCAACTCTTAGTTATAAAAACTGAACATTTTATAATTTTTTAATTCCAACGATTGATTATTTTCGAGATTTTGATAAATTTTGTCAAAATTCCAACTTTAAATGCTTATAAAAAAAAATCGTGCCTATGTATTTTTAAAATTTTTCAACTGATATTGTAACAATATATAAGAAAGCTTGTATTCAATTTTCAGACTTTTTGGCCCACCAAATAAAATTTTATTGACAATTATAAAAAAAAAAACTAAAAAAATTGAAAACTGAAAATGTCCGTAAACAGCTCAAAAAGAGTCAAAATATTTTAAAAATTGTATGGTGTATAGAAAATGCTAATATAAACATTCAGTGAAATTTTCATATATCTATAGTTATTCGTTTATGAATTACAACAAAATAAGGAAATCGCTACATGAGAAATCGAGTGAACATCCAATGTTGTAAAAATTTGAATTTCAAACGCTCATAAAAATTTAATTTGACTTTCCGGTAGAGATTTTTTTATTGATAAAGGTAGACAAACTTATGAGTAATCTTGTATTAGATTTTCAAATCTTAGATTTAAAAAGAAAAATTTTTGCGAATTCTTAACTCAAAATAATTTGCTAATTTTCGTGATTTTTCCATATTTTGTCAATTTTTGAACTTTAAATGCTTATAAAAAAAACTGTGACTAACGATTTTTAATATTTTTCATCTGCCTTTGAAACAACATATTAGGAGCCTTCTATTAAATTTTCAAGCTTTCGCAACCAACAAATAAAATTTTATTGATATTTTTAGAAAAAAAAACTAAAAAAAAATGGAAAATGAAAATGTCCCTAAACAGTTCAAAATAAATCAAAATATTTTGAAAATGTTATCGTGTATAGAAAATGCAATTATAAACAACCAGTGAAAATTTCATGTATCTACGGTCATTTGTTTTAAAGTTACACCAAAAACCAAATTCGATTTTTTGGAAAATCGATTTTGCGTAAAAATTCCCGTTTTTCCTTAATTTTTATGTTGTTTTTCCCGGCGCTTGTGAAAACTACTGGAAAATGTTTACCTTTGACCCCCCAAAGTACCAACTAGATTCACTTTCCTATCAGAAAAGGTACTATTGAAGAAAATCGAAGCACTTTTACTGTCCCAAAACGTGATGACAGACACAAAAATAAAAAAATATAAAAATATAAAAATATAAAAATATAAAAAAAAAACACACATCATTGTAAAACCAATACATTCATCGCTCCGCTCAGAATCTAAAATATAAATAAAAATATAAAAACATACATCATTGTAAAACCAATACATTCATCGCTCCCCTCAGAATCTAAAATATACATCGAAAAATAATGGAAATGAAACGTGGTGTTATAGATTCTGAAAACTATTTCCGTGAAGCATTTAAGCCGATAATTGAACCATTGAGTACACATGTGAAACAAAATGTAATATGTAACACACGTCAACTGAACTACAAAATAAATCAGAAACCCCGTGCATTACCTAGTGAAGAAGATAATGATGATGAATTAAATTCATCATATGAAAATTTTTTAAATAACCGTCCTAAATCAACACGTTATGATAAATCTTATGGTATGTATTATGATAAAGATAGTGATTCATATAAAATAGGAAAACATTCTGTTACTTTTAGTCACGGCAAATTAATGTTGCTTAATAAATACTACCAATTTACACCAGGACTATGGTCTTTATTATGTGAGAAGGAACCAAAAAATACAACTATAGCAGATATAGAATCTTATTACAATATTTTGAAAACTAGTGGAGTCCATTTAAAAGCAGATGGAAAACCTAGAACCTCGAGGTACCATAAATGGGTGACTGTTATAAAACCACTGTATGATCGAATGAAAATGGAGGAAAAACAGTTTAACGAAGAAATAAGTAAAATTAATGAGAATACAACTCCTCGAATTAATTTAAAATCATTTAACAATCATTTATCTAGTTCAAGCGCTAAACGCAGAAAAATAACACAAGAATTTGAACCATTTGATTTTAATCCAGAAGCAAACAGTTCCATGTCTACAAATCCCGTAGTTGAAAAGATGTTTAATTTTACTTCATCACCAAAGACTATGAAAGGTTCTGGTTTATATAAAGATGTCTTACCTCAAACCCAATTAGTTTATTATGACGATCCGAATGAGCTAGTAACTAGATTAAATCTTTTGACATCATCACAAAGTGTTGGTAATACTGGTGTGAATAATGAAATAATATCTATTTTAGAAGAACTACGTGAGAGAAATATTATAGTATAATGACTACCTTAGAGAGTATAGCTAATGAGTTACATCGGCCAGCGAGAAAAATATTTCCTAGACGCAGTGTAGTAACGCGGTTTATTGATGACCTCTGGCAAGCTGATTTAATGGACATGCAATCTCATTCTAGACAAAATTATGGTTTCAAGTATATTTTAGTTGTTATAGATACATATAGTAAGTACGTATGGCTTGAGGCGTTGAAAAATAAAACATCGAAAGAATGTACAAAAGGTATGTTTAATATATTGAAAAAAGCTCATCCGAAATTATTACAGACAGATAATGGTACAGAATTTTACAATGCTCAATTTCAAGATTTAATGAAAAAATACAAAATTAGACATTACAGTTCATACAGTGTTATTAAATGCTCAATCGCGGAACGCGTGATCAGATCTATTAAGAATAATATATATAAACATTTTACTGCTACTGGTACATGGAATTGGTATAATACACTATTAAAAATTACACAAAATTATAATAATACAAAACATAAAACAATCAAATGTACACCGAATGAAGCTCGAATGGATACAAACAGTATTAAATTTAATAGACAAATAAATGATACATTATATAATCCAAAATTTAAAGTTAATGACAAAGTAAGAATATCTAAGTTTAAACATATATTTAGTAAAGGATATACACCAAATTGGACAACTGAAATATTTAAAGTTTCAAAAATTCTACAGACGAATCCAGTAACTTATGAGTTAAAAGATGGATCAGACAATATAATTTTAGGTGGATTTTATGAACAGGAAATTAAATTAACTGATTTTCCAGACACATTTCTCGTTGATCGTATTATAAAAAAAGTTGGGAATAAAATGTTTGTTAAATGGTTAGGTTTTGATTCATGTCAAAATTCATGGATAACATCATCAGATATATTAAAATAAAAATGTAGTATGTATAATATGTATAATATGTATTACTTTTTAAAATAAAAAAAAATATTTAATATATAAATAATATCTTTTTATTTCCCGGGGTCGTCACTGACACCGCAAGCGGAAAAGTTGTGGATGAACGTTTTTATATTCCCCTGTAACTAATAAAAACTTGGATAGAAAGACCCCACAAAACTGATTGCTCAAGGGCAAAAGTTGTGGATAAACGATTTTAAATCTCCCTGTAACTGAAAAATCTTGGATAGAAGCTACATATACTACCTACTTAACATATTAACATAATATTATAAATATAATAATTGTGTTTTATATGAATTGGACCACCTGAATTGCCCTGTAAGATCGTAATAATAAATTGCAATTAAAGAAATGTTTATGATGCAAAAACGTAATTAATAAATATTTGTATAGAAATTAAACATTCTTACTCCAAAAAGGCCTTTTCAATCTTCTAAATGGAACTGGAAGTTGTAAGCATACGAAATATTTGGTATATATTTGGAAATATAGGAATTAATGGTTTATTATATTAATATGTACATACATATTATGATATTGTAATTAAATAGGTCTAATTAAAATTCATGGGTAAATAGATTTTATTCAATTTAGTCATAATATTTTTCGGGTATTTTATTTCAGGTCTTTTTTTTCGAATATCAACTTAAATGTATAGTGAATAGTGTATATCTATTGATAGTATCAATCACGAACCAAGTCAGTGGTATCAATTTATCGTATACATCCTGATAATAAAGAATTTTGAGGTTAATTCCACTATCACAGATTATGAATTTGGAAGATGTGCCCCATCTCGAATTAGTTAGTTTAAAATGCGATAAAATGTAAAAAGTAATCTTACAAGGTTGGCAACACCTTTGTGGTCGTATAACCACATTATCTAACCACCAAAATCCAACCAACAACTACCATTCTCCGAATTCCTCTTCACTTCAACGATTGTTGTGAAAACGTGTACACTTACAAAACAAACAACCTAACCTATTGAGTACATTACTACATTCAGAACGGCGTGGGTGCCGCTCGGTTCTAGTTTACTGTAATATAGGTCCGGTGCCCCGGTTTTTAGTCTGCGGAACGTGTATCACGGACGAACGCAGTCGGCGCCGAACATTAGGGCCTTGTGTCGATACACTATGGGTGCTATTTGGATAGCCTTGGACAACGATCATTGGAATAGTTGCGCACATGCGTGACCCGTCTGATTGGGCATTTGAAGATCAAGATGACGACCAACGATCTGAAACAACAACGTGACACCAACCTCAAAGTCATCGTCGGCCTGCCTACTCGTCCACCAACTCTGCTGGTACTATGACCACTGGTTCCGCGAATAGGTACCGCCACTACCACAATCCTGGACTTGCCGACAGAATTGATTGAGTATATTTGCTGCTGTGACTTGTAGAAATTGATTGATGCCTTGAACCTCGCTGTCTCGCACTCAAAACTCAAAAATTGCTTGTTCCACGAACAAAACTCTCGCCAAATCCAAATTCATACAAAAGTTTGTTGGACAATGAGTTGTTATCGACGAAAAAAACAGCTGGAAAGACGAGATCAAGTTGCGTATGAGTGAAGATAAAGCTGTACCTGCTGAAATTATATAATGATATAAGTAAGTCTACCCTAAAAAAAGCTATGTAATTTTGATTCATTTGTTATGAATGGTGATAATTGTGTTACTAATGTTTTTCACAGACAAAAGTTGAAATAATATAGCTATTGATGTGTGGAATCGTAATTAATGTTCAAGTGTATTGCACATTTGTTCAGTAAACCCAGTAAATCCTCTGTGACTGTTCGCTGATCGTGGTGTCATGCGGAAGGTTAGTCCGGTCTCAAGAAAATTTCCAGAACAGTATATTGGAAATTCTATACTTGACGTAAGTACTCATAAGTTATAAAAATATATTATAACTCGTATAAATTGAATGCTCGTAGGAACTTGAACCTAACTCATATGTCATAAGAACAAAAATTATGTTTTTTTCATTTAGTTAAATTACATTTTTTTTTTTTATTATTGAACAAACATTTTTATATTTACAATCTGTATTTACATGTTATACAATAGTTAAATTTGATGATATTTGATTGACGTGAGGAGGAAGTCAACCAGTGGTGTCGCCCCGTGGAAAGCGATCAACACACACCTATAATAGTTTTCTATATAGTTATTTCTAATGATTAAGAAATGATAATTAAGTACAATAAAATATGGTGAACAGAAACAAATGCAAATTTAAAAGTTGTTACTTTGATGTCCACCATATGTGTTATCAATATATTTTCATCATATTATGAATTGTCAACATATTGGTTTTCAACAACTGGTTTTCATTAACATTTTTATTCAAATACTATAGAAAAAAATAAAATATGTGGTCTTACAGAATCATAACTATGTGAAATTATGAATTAAGAAAAATTAGATTTTAAAACATTATTCAGGAATATTTATTTTTGGAGACAATCCTGGAATATAAATAGCTAATAGGGCATAGACGATAGGCCTCTTAAACTTATCCTTTCTATTATGTTACAAACTATTTAAACAATTTTAATGATAATCGTATACAGATTAATATAATTTATAGGACTTATAACTTTACCATTATAACGTTAAGTTACGTTGCAGGTAGCAAGACCGTGATGTTTATGTAGATAAAGGTATATGTTGAAATAAGCGTAGACACTAGACAGAAGTAAGTTAATTTCATTTATCAAGATGTTCTTCAGTAATTTGTACTAAGTCCAAATTGACAATATTACTACATAAAGTAACGTGAAGGTGCTTGCAGCTAGGAAGAGCGTACACGTCTGAAGACAGGCCGTTTAGGGGTCCCTCTTATAGTCCGGTCCCGTCTCCCCTTGTCTAATTTGATACTGTATCTCGGTTCTCATGGATGTGGCCTATGTGGCCATTAACCTAGTCCACGCACTTGAGAAATTCACAGTCTATTCTGAGTATTACCATAGTGTACTTATACCTAATCTATTAATTGCCAATTTCATTATAATAAATCATTCTACATTTTTATATTGAATATTCTGTACTAAAATACATAGAAGTGGCACTGTGCCAACAAGCTTATCGCATTAACAATGATAATTATTATTAAATCCAATAGCAACCATTTATAAACAAAAACGTCCATCGTAAATCTCAAAATCTGTGTTTGAGCACCTCCCCGGGTTGGACCTCTAATTTACCCTTTTTTAAGTAGCCTACTCAAAGGTCTAATCTATCTCCATACCAAATTTTATCGCAATCAGATGAACGGTTTAGAAATGCATAAAAGGACACCCACACTGACAGACAGACAAACATAGGCATAGCTCTTGAATAAGCTTTTTAACACATGTCTATGCAATATACACAAATACATTTATAACTGTATATTTTTTGGATAACTAGGTACTTACTTATGTTTATTCAATATTCACAAAATAACTACTATTGAAATTATTCAAATCTGGTGTTAAAATATTTATTCTATAAGTACATTAATTGTTATTATTAACAATAGTCCTACTATTATAGTATTTCCGGCAAACTGAAATATGTGCTATAATATTCTCTAAAATCTTGAAAAAGAGCAAAAATAAAAATTTATTATTATTTATAAATTAATAGGTACATTTATAATTTATAAAAAATTGATGTTTGTTTACTTTTTTTAATTACTAAAATTACATGAATTAAGCATGGCGACTATTCAAAATTATCAAATCTGGAAATAAGAATAAATTAAAATTAAATTATATATTAAATGATTTTACCTGAGTTACACTTCTTCATATATATTCAAAAAAAAAAATAATTAAAATAAATGACAACATTTTTATAATTTTTGTAAACTAGATTTATGATAGCATTATAAAATAGCATTATAAAATTTCATATTTGGAGTCCCTGGTGCATAAAACAAATTTATAGCTCATTCTGCTATTTTTATCTGTATCCTATAATAATTAGCAAATGCTATCAAAATATTTATATTATATAGATTATAGTTTATAAGTACACTTAAAATTTTACACAATATTAACTTTATTAACCTATTAACTTAATATATTTTGACTAATTTAACAAATGTCAACACTTCAAGAACTGCTAGATAGTGTTTAAATATATAGATTTATTATTATCTCACCATATGAAGGATAGAAATGTATAACCTCTTCCCCCACTATGTTTAAAAAATAATATTTACTTTTTTGTCCTTACAAAAATTTACTCAAATTCACTTAGTTATGAATTATTTTTTATCTGACAATATTCCGTGCCCTATAAAAAGTTTATCTTTATTTTGTTATAATATTTACTAGTTATACTTATGCAAATAGTTATCTAAATTCTAATTTATAGTTAGTGCATCACAATTAATTATTTTCCCACTTTATCACTAATAATCTACAATTTTAGTCCTCCCAATTTTTATTTGCCCAATAAGGGCGGTACTGTATTATATGTATCTTATTATTGATAATTCTAGCTGTCATCATTGATTCCTATACATCTATATATATATATATATACAATTATATTGGTAACTGGTGGTCACATTTCTCATTTAAATGTTAATAATTAATGTATTTTAATTATCCAGTTCTTGGGCCATATGTACATTTTTAAATCTTGATTTGATACTCTGTTGGAAATTTGTGAGAAGCATAATTACAGTGTCATCCGCCTTAGTGCAGCAGCCAGCAAACGTTGTTTTGGATATATCAGAATTTATAACACAAAATGTATTGTACTTATAAAATATAACGTCCTACAATACTTAGATTAGCAGTTTAAATAGTAAATTAGCTATGTAGATATTAGAAATAAGAAAATGTTAAAATTAGATGTACCGCAAGGTTTCAAATTTATAAATTTTTGTTCCACAAGTATTGTGTTCAAATTAGAAAATAACTTTTTTTATAACAATACTTAATATTTTTTATTTAAAAAATCTAGAATTGTCGATCTAAATTTATTTTATATAGCATAGTATGTTTCAAACAATTTTGAAAATGTATTTACTTAACGTTGAATTTTATTTTGTCTTAAACCAAAATATACACATGTCTTAAAATTAAATCATCCAATTGAGTGAGTTGAATTTCTTTAATAGTTTACATAAAATAAACTGTTTCAGAATGTCCACCTAACTTATACCAACTGAACTACCAAAAATTACTGATTATTTTATAAACAATATAATATTTAAAAAAAAATCTAATAATATATTATGAAAAGATAAATCAAATTTACTGTAAGGTAATATATTTATTTTTTTTTTAGTTATCGGGATTCAGTAAGCTTTTTAACGCTTCATTAGTACAAATATGCTAACATGTAAATATGTGTGGGATTTCCAAAAACTCTTAGAACCTGATGATTCTGCGGTTGAGTCTGAATGTCAGAAAATACAACAGATATATGAAAATTGTTGATGTCCCTTACTCAGAAATCCGGTTAATCCATATGTGAGTATTTTACTATTCTGCATTATCTTACATTTACATTTTACATAAGTATCAGATATATTTTATACAATTTTTACTTCTCAATATCATTATTATTATTTGTTAACTGTTTTTAGGCTCCAAACCATGTGGATGAGCTTTAGACGACAGGGAGTGTCCGAGCACCCATAGCCCCCCCCCCCTGAATCCGCGCCTGGAATATAATATCAATGGCCTCAGCAGGTACAGCTTTATCTACACTCATACGCAACTTTATCTCATCTTTCCAGCTGTTTTCTTCGTCGATAACAACTCATTGTCCAACAAACTTTTGTATGAATTTGGATTTGGCAAGAGTTTTGTTCGTGGAACAAGCAATTTTTTAGTTTCGAGTGCGAGACAGCGAGGTTCAAGGCATCAATCAATTTCAACGAGTCATAGCAGCAAATATACATAATATATATCAATTCTGTCGGCAAGTCCAGGATTGTGGTAGTGGCGGTGTTCGCGGAACCAGTGGTCATAGTATCAGCAGAGTTGGTGGACGAGTAGGCAGGACGACGACGATTTTGGCGTTGGTGTCACGTTGTTGTTTCAGATCGTTGATCATCATGTTGATCTTCAAATGCCCAATCAGACGGGTCAAGCATGTGCGCAACTGTTCCAATGATCGTTGTCCAAGGCTATCCAAATAACTGGTATCGACACAAGGCTAATGTTCGGCGCCGACTGCGTTCGTCCGTGATAAACGTTCCGCAGACTAAAAACCGGAGCACTGGACCTATATTACAGTAAACTAGAACCGAGCGGCACCCGCGCTGTTCTGAATGTAGTAATGTACTCAATAGGTTAGGTTGTTTGTTTTGTAAGTGTACACTTTTTCACAACAATTGTTGAAGTGAACGACTGTTCGATTATTTTTTTTTACCACTCGATTATTAATTTCATGTTATCATCGAAAATAAATAATCAAACCAAAAATCGATTTTTAACAGCCGAGTTTTTTAGTCACTGAATAATCGATTAAGTAGTAAATAGATTTTTTTTTAATATAGATTTTATATTGATTTTTTTTTCCAAATTTTTGATCAAGTATATAATTTTTATTTGATACAGATTGTTTAATTAAATACAGTATTTTTTTGAATATTAATTGTTATATCAAGTATATATCGTGTATATATTTAGTTTGGCTTTGTTTATTGACTTTAGAATATTTTACATTATAATCACGTTTTTTTTTCTATTTAGATATGTTTTGGATTATTTTTTTTATATTCAATCAAGATTTATTTTAATAAATATAGATTTACAAATAGACAAAATATTTTTGATGATCAGTTATATCAATTTGTATAACACCAGCCTGAGGTTTATTTTTTAAATTATTATTTTTAACGAAAATGTGATCTATACACGATTTGGCTATATTTGAATACCTAGTTAAATATTATGTAAATATGGTTTTTCTAATTTTCAATTGTAATATATAATTATATAACTCGATATTTTTCCATTACGAGAAAAGTCTGTGAATTCTTAATATTATGTTTTTGTTAATAAGTAAACATGACTACAAAAACGTTACGAAAAACTAGTCGGAAACAAAAAACGTGTATCCAGCCAAAAAACCTATTTATGTTAAAATATTAATCGCAGGGGACTTGCCATTTGTCGAAATTGTGTATATTATTATTTATTAATTCTATAAACAATGAATTTTCAAAATATTTACATTCATTTTAAGCTATTTAGGTACACAACACACTTTTATTATTTATACTCACCGTTCTATGGTACATCGGTACTCAATGTTTATAGTTAATTACAGCTAGGTACCTAGTAGTTATATTGTAGTAAATAATAGTTTAATAATAATTATATAATTTATATAGGGCGTTACCGACATATTGTAAAAAAAAACTAGTTAATACATAGTTGCAAAATATGCACTTGTCGCGTGTGTGATAGAGTTGAGCCAAACAACTGTATTACCTATCTCTATGAATGACAAAAGATTAATGTTTCAAAGTCGGAAAATTAGTCTGCTGTTTTGTTGTACCAAGGTAAACGAGTATTCGAGTGTACCTAGTCACTCGAAATTGTAATAGATTTAAATTTAATTATAAATATTTACGTCCCAAAAAATGATTCTTATCTGAGACGGTATTTCAGCCTATATATTACTATAATATATATTTATTATCACATGGTACCTACCTAATTAATATAATTATATTGCTATTATAGTAATTTTTATTATTTTTTCACTATTAGTAATATCCTAATTGTATTAATATTTTTGAAAACTTCAATATTATTATATTTAAATCATAGGTATTATATTGTATAATATACTTATTAACTTTTGAGTCAATTCCGAAAAACCGTAGAACGGTGTGAATGGGTTCGTGGTAAAAATACCTTAAAACGTATCTAAATATTCTGAATATGTCATTGTGTATTGTAAGTATAATAATATAACTAAAAGTTTCAAGTACCCATGAATATGATTTTTAAACCACAACAAAATAACTAAAATCATTATTCTTCCTTTAAATATCTAATTTCGTCAACATTTGAACTTCAAATGCATGAAAAAAAAAATAAAATTAACTGGGTTTGTTTATATTATATGTATAGGTAATAGGATTTTTGGTTAGCAGTAAGAACTATTTATGAGGAAAAATGTATTACATTTTTAAGCCTTACTTATAATAATTGAACTTTTTACAATTGTTCAACTACAATCTAAGTAGGTACATATTAGAATAATAATATATTTTCGTGATTTAAACTCTTATAAAGAAAAAAATTATGACTTTGTGGACATTGATTTTAATTGGAAATTGTTTTAGTAGGTACCTTGATTATTGACAATATCGTGTACCTACCTGTATTAAAAATATTTTAATATTCTATATTCCTGTAGTGATTTTAAAAAGCTAAAAAGCCATTATTCAAAAAACTTAATAACAAATTCAAGTAAAGCAATATTTTTCTTCTAATTCTCGCGAAGAAAATATTAATTTAAATGTATTACCGCAACAAGAAAATCAAAGAACAACCACTATTGTATCTGAAAGTGACTTACCAAATATAAAATATTAAAATCTATTATTGATCAATATTGTGTCCATAGTTGACTATTTAGTATTAAAATAAAAATATATTATTAGTTAATACTTAGATACCCCTATAAAAGAATAATAATAATATTTTTGGAATATAAATTTAAAATATTTAATTTTTATAAACATTAAATAATAACACATTGTAAATAATGTTTAGTTTTTATTTTAAATTGCTGTCTTGATTTTTAAATAACTGATACACACAGGCAGGTACAAAAAGTACATATTATTATTATATTAAACCAAGTTAGTTTCACAAACAAATAGTTTTTACAATTTAGTTCATACAATAGAGTTGTTTATAATTTCATTAATTTTTCAATTAGATTTTTCAGCAATTATCAGATATGGTTATTGATTTTACAACTTACCTAATGTTATAATAATCTTGAATTATTGTTCTTTTATATTATTTACACATTTAAAGCAAGATCTTAACGATTATGATATTTTTGATATTAGACCAAATGTTTAATATAATATGATGCATATATTATTTCAAACTTAATGTGTTAACTTATATAAAAAAAAAAACATATACCTAAGTAGACCATCAAATAATAAAATTTTAAATTTATAACTGTGTATTAAGTAGGTAGTTAATAGTAAAAAAATACATTTATGATGATACCAGTTTTGAAAATAAAATGTACATTATAGTAGTTAATCTATTGTATGAGTTATTGTAAAACAATTTTATATAATTTCCAACAAAGGAGTTCAGTTAAAGTTCTAAATTAAATATTGTTAAATAGGTACCTTCTATAATCAAACATTATGCTCACACTATAAAAGGTGTTGTTATAACTTTTACATAAAAACAAATTCATCTAAAATCATTTTTTTTTTTTTTAATTTAAATCAAATTGAAATCGAATATTATATTTATATATCCCATTTAATTATTTAAAACTTAAAGCATGCAAACTTCAAAGTCAGCACCAGAAAACCTTTGATATAGTTGTCGACTTTCTTTTTGATCACACAACTTGCTTCTAGAACTCCTTCTGTAACAGTTATTCCATTTTCGCCTTCCACAGCAATATTAGATTAATTTCTTTTAAAAACTCTCCTTCAATATAGAATTCCTTAATATGTGATCCATTTTTAGCTGCTTGAGTACTCACGGAAACCATAGAAATTAATTAATTTTCAACATCAACTGAGTAACTCGGCCGACTCTCGTGAGAAATTGTAGCAAAATACTGGTTTTGATGAAGGAAGTGGTCGTTTTTTAAAAAATAGACAAAATTCGTCCTCTTTATTTTGTATAAGATAAGCGAAAACAGACGTCAGCATTACACTAAAAAATAGTTCTTACAAATCGTTTCCACCTCAAAAGATACAATAGGATTTTTAGCTTCTATTTTAAGGTACGAACATGTAAATATTGGAACGCTCTCACAAATTATCGATAGTTAGAAATCATGTCGCAAATCCATTTTTTTCATCATCAGTTAATACGGATACTTCGTCGATTTTTTCTTGCATAATATTCTGAGATTGCTCAGGCGTGGGCTCAGACAAATTAGGTGTTATCTCTGACACTCCTTTTGCAGACATTTTCTTCTTGACGGCTGACGGAAGCTTGTATATTTACCTAGGCACCTACCTAATATTAAATACCTAATACTTAATGAATAAGTGTTCAATTTCGAAACGAATAATATATAATATATTAATATATATGTAATATAAAAATACAACTACATAAATATTATGTTTATTTTAAACATTAAACATACACCAAACCGAAGTGACACACGTAAAAAAAATATCAACAGGTATATTGATCGTACGACAGAACTATTATCACAATCAGTGGTATTATCACAGTTGTGCCTACGCCAGGGGCGCAAATTATGAAGGGGCGCAAATTTGTGCTTTTAAATTGGTACTTATTTTTATTCTACCTTCAAAACGACATTTCTTTATTACATATACGGCTATACATTTTGAAATGTTTATGATTTTGTTTATCTTGTTTATCTTTAAATTCGTGTTTCGTGTGTGTGTTTGTGAACACTGAACACTGAACATCGAGCTTATCGTTATCGGATCGCCCGTGGCCCGTCTATAAAGTATATTATTATATTATTTGTCGTCTATATATCAATAATCTTATCATAAATATATTAATATTATATTAAAAATTACTTAAGATCAACTATTGGACAAGAGAGACTAACAAGCATGGCAATTTTATCCATAGAACATGAATTTGCTAAACAAATTTCATATGACGAAATCATCAATGAATTCTCTAGCCTTAAAGCAAGAAAAGAAAATTTTTAAAGTTTGAAATTTACATTATCATAATAACTGATAGTTAAATAATATTGTATTACCTAATTATATATATAAAAAATAAATGTTAAAAAATATCATTCCGTATTTTCGTCAATTTTTTAATCGCTAAAAAGCCGCATTTTCCTAGGTTTGCCAGGGGCGCTAACGAATCTTTCTACGCCACTGATCACAATACTCGCCAAAGTAGGAAAACGTAAACTAAAATTAATTTATAAAATTATAACTTATCAAATGTATTATACGAACAACTACGAATGCACTACTAAAGACTGTCGCAGTGAAGCAAACTGAGTTTAAAGTCATAACATTGTTGTAGGTACTTATCGATTTATGTGATTTAAACAATATATTGTAATAGGGTGCAACGGTCAATAATTAAATTCACAAGTGTTAGTGAATAATATGGGTCAATATTTATTCATTATCTTTGAATATGGTCACTGTTTACGCCCTTGTCGCCACATATTATAATCCGAAAAAAAATACAATAAAAGGTAGGTACTAGTATAATAAATTATTTCCATCGACATGTCCATTAGCAGTCCTGTAAAGAATACTTTTGAAAAGTACTTGAGTAAGTACTCAAATACATTTTTTTTAAGTATTTAAGATACTACTCAAATACTTTAATTGTATAGTATTTCAAATACTACTCAACAGGGCTCGAAATGGACCGGAACGCACCGGAACGCAGTTCCGGTTCACGACAAAAAAATTTTTAGCGTTCCGGTTCGTAAAAAAAATACGTTTATCGTTCCGGTTCAAACAAATTTTTACTGTACCTACTATATTTTTGTAAAATTTAAACATTTTGCAGAATTGTGCATTGTAAAATATTTAATAAACGACAAACGACCGCGAGGGCGCGACGCATTAGTAAATTTATTGCTTATCTTTAGATAATCGTCATTCGTCGTCCGCCGATAGCGTAGTTTGTCAGAATATTTACAAAAACGTAGTATTACGTTAGTAGACGCTGATAAATTTATAAGAACAATAATACGTGTATTAGATTCTATGGCAACCGATCCGGGTCCAAAACTAACTGACGCATTAAAAGAAATAAAGAACAAAATGTCGTACAAAAATGTAATATTACACAGTGGTAAAGTTTCTAAAATAAATTCTGCACAATTTTACAAAAGTCTAGCTAATAATTTAAAATCTCGAATGATGACTTCCAGTTCATCAAATGTCAGTCGTAATGAAAAAAATCGCCAAGACAATGACAAAACGTTTAAAAACTTACTTGATAATATTGAAAAATTGAATCCAAAAAATTGGCCACTTTCGAATGATGGCCAAATAGAAAACATACAATTTGGTGACTATAATATTCGTAATTTATGTCAACAATTTCAAATTGATGAAAAAAGCACTATTCAAAATTTTAGAATTTATAAAATGGACTTGGGCAAAAAGGAAATTCCAGAAGATTTGAAACCCCTTTATAAATCAATTGCAACGATTCCAGCATCGATTAGCGAATGTGAACGAAATTTTAGTTCTATGAACGAAATCATGTCACCACTAAGAACTTCTTTAAATATAAAAACTGTTGCTGCTCTTTTATTTATTAATTGTGTTGGACCACCTCTAACGAAATTCGAGCCAGAAAAATACGTTCGATCTTGGTTATTGAATGGTCGACATTCAGCTGATGATACCGCAAGTCGTAAAAGAAACCAAAAGTGTGATAAGACCTACGAATCACTGTGGAGGTTATTGTAAAAAAATTGTATTGACGCTGTACCTTTTTTAGTTATAAATATAGAATTTAAATAAATATAAGTTTTTAAGTAGTTCTTTTATATTTATATTTTTATTTTATATAATATATACATATTCGTAAGTAAGTAAAAGAAGGTAAAAATATATTTAAATTTTTAAAAGGGCTGAAAATATAATGTGAGTTTCATAAAATAATAGACACAACCTATTTATTATTAAAAAAGGGTTAGTAATTTTGGTTGGGTGAAGCCCCCAATTCTATGGTATGTACTCAAAAAAAAGCGTTCCGGTTCAGAAAATTTTCCATTTCGAGCACTGCTACTCAATTACTTTGAAAAAGTATTTGGAATACTTTTCAAATACTTTTGGTTTTTAAAGTGGGTTTCTAATTATTGTAATATAGACACATAGGTAGTAAATTTATAATCATTTTAGATTCTGAGTGAAACAATGAATGTATTGATTTTACAATGATGTGTGTTTTTTTTTTATTTTTTTTGTGTCTGTGTACACGATAAGTAGTCGAAATAATGCTTCGATTTTCGACTTCAGTATCTTGTTCGATTGGAAAGTGAATATCGTTGGTGCATTGGGGAGGTCAAATTTTAAAATTCCCAGTACTTTTCAAAAGCGCCAAGAAAAACAAAAGAAAAATTAAGGAAAAACGGGAATTTTTACGCAAAATCTGTTTTTGAGTAAATCGATTTTGGTTTTTGGTGTAACTTTAAAACAAATGACCGTAGATACATTTTCAGTGGTTGTTTATATTTGCATTTTCTATACACGATAACATTTTAAAAATAGTTTGATTTATTTTGAACTGTTTAGGGACATTTTCATTTTTCATTTTTTTTTAGTTTTTTTTCTAGAAATATCAATAAAATTTTATTTGTTGGTTAAAAAAACTTGAAAATTTTATAGAAGGCTCCTAGTATATTGTTTCAAAGGCAGATGAAAAATATTAAAAGTCGTTAGTCACAGTTTTTTTTTATAAGCATTTAAAGTTCAAAACTTGACAAAATATGGAAAAATCACGAAAATTAGCAAATTATTTTGAGTTAAGAATTCGTAAAAATTTTTTTTTTTAAATCTAAGATTTGAAAATCTAATACAAGATTACTCATAAGTTTGTCTACCTTTATCAATTAAAAAATCTCTACCGGAAAGTCAAATTAAATTTTTATGAGCGTTTGAAATACAAATTTTTACAACATTGGATATTCACTCGATTTCTCATGTACCGATTTCCTTATTTTGTTGTAATTCAAAAACGAATAACTGTAGATATATGAAAATTTCACTGAATGTTAAGATTAGCATTTCCTATACACTGTACAATTTTGAATATATTTCGATTCTTTTTGAGCTGTTTACGGACATTTTTAGTTATCAATTTTTTTAGTTTTTTTTTTCTATAAATATCAATAAAGTTTTATCTGTTGGGCCAAAAAGTGTAAAAAATTAATACAAGGCTCCTGATATATTGTTACAATAGCAATTGAAAAATATTAAAAATACATAGGCACAATTTTTTTTATAAGCATTTAAACATCGAATTTTGACAAAATTTATCAAAATCTCGAAAATTATCAATCATTGTAATTAATAAATTATAAAATGTTCAGTTTTTATAGCTAAGGATTGCAAATTTAAAACAAAGGTTCTCATAAATAGTTCATACTGTAACCAAAAAATCTAAAAAATATATGAACACAGTTATTTTTTACAGACATTTTAAATTCAAATTTGGACGAAATTACATATTAAAATCAATATTAAGGATCTTTGTTTTTGTTGCAATTTAAAAATATTATTCGGGGATATATGAAACTAAAAATCAAAATATTATGTTCTATCCATACAATCTACCATAGTATAAGGAATAAGAAGTATGCTCATGATAAGACTGTGTATATTTTAAGAAATTTATTCATAAATTTCATATAATTTAATACCATATATATATATATATATATATATAATGTCTTAAACCTAGGCTGACATACCGTCTTCGCTCAGAATCGTTTTTCTTATACAATGATATTGTATCATTGAATTCAAATTTAATACCATCCATTATACAGTGACCCACTTGTAACCTACGCTGTACAGCAGAGCGACATCCACTTACCCACCTTTTTATTTATTATTTATTAAATAAATGTTTATTACATTTTATTTTTTATTTTTACATGAAATTTACAATCTCTTCTTAACTAAAACAATAAGCAAATGTGCATAGGGACATAGGGTATTTGCGTATGATTTTTTTTTTTGAGGGAAGAAACCACTCATTGGTGATACTACCATTTTGTGTTCTTAATTCATTCTAAAATTTCTAAAATTATTTCGAATAAAAATAAAATGTTCGAAATAAAAAACCAAAGTATTCAATACCAAAAAGTATTTAATACAAAAAAAAGTATTTAAAATACCATTCAAAATACTTCATGCTGAAAGTATTTAAAAAATTATTCAATACTTAAAAAAGTATTTGAATACTTTTACTCAAATACTTTACAGGACTGATTATACCACAAATTAAATAACATAAATTTCGTATTTCATAGCACAGTCCTCGGTAGTATAGTGGTAAGTATCCCCGCCTGTCACGCGGGAGACCGGGGTTCGATTCCCCGCCGGGGAGGAAAAATTTTTTTCTTGTTTTTTTTTCAATTTTCAATTTCAACATTTTTGTTCGTGGGAATGTAAATCTCGTTAGTAGGTACTTTGGGTTGCCAAAGGAAAAAATCCTCAATTTTTATTAATAATTTGATATAATATAAAGTAATAAATGACATTTTTACACAAACTATTTTACTACAAAATTAGATTTTGTTGTATTTAAATATGTTTGTACAATATACATGACATGTTAACTAATTCAGTTTGAACAACAAATTATATAATTCGACGGGTTGTAACCAATAAGGTACAATTTTGGTCAATAATATTACATATTAATATTTACAGTCGTTTAATTGATAATTAAGTAACACGTATTTAACCAACGTATACCAACCGTAGATAGGTACTGCCTCAAAAAGTTTCCTCGCTACTGCAATTATTTAAGTGGCAACATTTAGGCAATTTTTAATCTCGTCACAGCAGGGACAGAAACCGTTACAAATTTTAACGGTTTCGGTTTCGGTTTTGAGAACGGTTTATAAAATTTTCTGGTTTTGGTTTAGGTTTAAAGATCGGTTTTTTAAATTTTTCTGTTTTGGTTTCGGTTTCAAAAAAGGGTTTTTTAAATTTATCGGTTTCAAAAACCACGGTTTTCAAAAATTTTCGGTTACGGTTTTTAGTTTCCAGTAATAATTTTTTTTTTTCAATGGTATCGAGAGTCGATGGAGGTTGTTGGACGTTGGTCGCAGTACTTCTTCCCAATAAGTCACACTACTTCGCCCCTTCCAGTAATATCTATATACCTGATTTGTATTATCTATTAACTATTAAGGGGAAAGGGCCTGAGCCTCAGGGGTGGCACTGTCTAAGGATACAGATATATTGGGTTCTGATCAAGGGATTGTTAGGAATATATATATAAATATTATATATACATACTCAATAAAGGTATATTATGGTATTATACATATATTTTTAATAACATTGGTAATTTGTATCACCAATTGCCTATAGGAAATAAATAATAATTAATAAGTACCTACCTAATAACATATTAAATGCACACAAATACAATATATTTTTGTATGTTGCAGTAGTTAAGACACTCAGTAAGAAATACTAAATACATGTACACTATATATTAGATATTATATTATATTATGTAGTACATAATATCTTCTTTCTTTTCAATATAAATTATATAATATGCCTTATGTTTGGGAGGGGGGGATTATAAAAAAAATATGTGCTATGTAAAAAATACAACTGTTTTAATGCACTTTCCATAGTGGTAGGAACTTAAAATTTAAACCATAGCTTCCTTAAAATGGTCTCATGCGATTAATGATAACTGCGGTCTGCGGGACAGCGGGACGGACGCGGATCAGTCGAATACGAAAATACAATTCTAATTAAATAATAATATAGACGAATTCTTCAAATAATAACAATTTACAATACAGATGTGCATAGCCACGCATAGGGGCGATAAAAATAACAATTGTGATATTTGTATTTTAATTTAGAATCAACAAATCTAGTAATAAAATATAGGTAGGTAGTATAAATAGAATAATATTCGTAATATCGTATTATTAATATTTCGTAATACTCAGTAATAGCATCGGGAATTTTTCATACATATTAATTCAAATATAATATTCTCTTCGTAGAAAAATACTTGTTTTAACTAGAATTAATAAAAATAAAAATTTAAACAATCTTAGAAAATTCTAAGAAACCGATATTAGTTTTAAATGTTAATCGGTTTTGAAGAACGGTTTTAAGAACGGTTTTAAAATTTTTTGGTTACGGTCTGGGTATTATAAATGGTTTTTTAAATTCTTAGGTTACGGTTCTGGTTTTTTAACCGAGGTTTTAAAGCTCTTGGTTTCGGTTTCGGTTACGGTGTTCAAAAATGCAAAAACCGCGGTTTTAACCGGTTTTTCAGAAAACCGGTTAAACCGGTTTCTGTCCCTGCGTCACAGGGAGTTATGTGTTTGACGTTTGTTGTGAATAATTATTTGTGTGAATGAAATGAGAAATTCAATGCGAGTACTACTCTCGTACATACACATGTCAATAACTCGAGAATAATATAAAATTCACTATACGAATTTTACGACAATTTTATCATTTATTGTTTTAACAAAATTATAGTTATTTAACGACTTAACGTTGTCTGATTTTGATTCTGAAAAATATTTGAACCAGAAAAATGTCTGTACCTAGATCGTATGAAACACTTTCCGTTTTTAATTTAAATTCAAATGTTATTTTATGATTTGAAAAAATTCAGATTTTCAAGTTTTCAATTACAGTTTACAATAATAAAATATTTAATTTTTTACAAAATGTTCTGTACGATCTATAAACAATTTTTTATAAAAAAAATTCATTAAAAATCAAAATTTCAAAGAAAGGTGAAAGTTTTCAAAAAATTTTATTGAAAAAAATGTGTAATTAATGTTGGTTGTGCCTATTACTAAAAGTATTAATTTCCAAGCCTGGGCATAAACGAGTTAAAAAGTTAAAGTTAAGTTAATTTTAACTTTTTAACTTGACTTTTTTAAATTTAATTTTCATAAACTTATCTTATTTCAATTGATATTAACTTAATAAATAACGAGTTACCTATTTTTAATCAAATTCAAGTTAAGTTAACTTAGCAATAATTAAATAATAAATATAGTAAATATAACAATTATTATCGATGATGCATATTACATAACCATTTACTGGAATAGGAAATTAGAAATATAGTTAAATTTATTTATTGTTCCATTAACCAGAATTCTTCAAGAAAAATAACTAAATAAATACATATAGCAATAGCCATTTAGGTGTATCGTATATATAAAGATATACCATATACCATACTGCGGCATACAGGCATATTGTAATAATAATAACAATAATAATAATTAATAAATACTAATAAGTAATATGATATTATATTATTATATAATATTGATATAGAAACAAATCAAAATTAATGTACAATTCTTAAGAACATAATGTTATTAAATATTTTCGCCATAAATATGTTATTTTGAAATTAAAACCAATTGAGTTATGCTCATATATTGGCTATTTCCTGTGTTCAATAATATTTATTATTTTGATTATTTTAAACCATATTAATATAGATTTAAAAAAAATAATGATAAAAACTTAACTTAAGTTAATAAGTTAATTGAAAATGTTCATATAACTTGCCCAGGCTTGATGTATAACATAGTAACATATACCTACATATTACCCCATATTCATAATTTAAAATTTTATTACAAGAACATTAGGTAGGTATAATATACATCCGACATTTTAACAATAATTGCATTTCGAATAATTTAAAGTAGGTAATATGCAATTTCGTATATCAAGAACAATATTTGAAACGATTAATTTATAATTTGATAAATAGATAGATTGATAATAATAATTAATAATTCTAAAAAAACTTACTTCAATGTTTGATTAATGTTAATACTTGTTTTTTTATGATACCTACATAAGTTAACCTATATTTACAGTATAACCTATATCTTTTGGTTTTTCTCCTAGTCAAATATCCAAATATATATTATGCACTGCCTATTGATCTAATTCAAGTTTTGTTTAAATTTAATCGATACCCATTCAAATGCGTAATTTTAAGGGGTCGAGAGTAGGCTATTCATTTGACTTTTGTGGGCAAGAAGTTTTGTTGTGGTAGCAGTACCTAAATAACCATAAATAATCATTAGTGTGTGTACCACCCGACGATTATACATGCATCACATACAGCATACATAGTTGTACAATGTACATGTCATATACCTATAATGTCATTACAGAAGTAGTTCAAAATATTCAAAACCAATTTATGAATGAAATAAGGCGATACGCCTGACAAACATTTAGGTACTTCCATTTGTGTGATTTAAAAAATTAAAATATGTTTGAATTCATAAACGGTTTGTTTTGAAGCCAGTCGTTAGAAAATTGTTTATAAAAATAATGAGTATGAAATATAAATTTGTCAATAGTAAATAATCAAAAAACTATTTTCAATATGAAATAAATGGGTAAGTCGCTCTGCTGTGTAGTAGGTTTCGAGTCTACCTTGTCATTGAATAGGTCACTGTAATAAATGTGTTATATTTTAATTTAGTAAGCAATCATTTTATACGAAAAACGATTCTGAGCGGTGTGTCAGCCTCAATTTCTAGGGATATTTTATAATTTATTTATATTAGGTGGTACATTGTATATTACTAATAATATGTTAGGTTGACCTATTTTATAATTTCATACTTTCATATTGTACCTAATATCTATAGAAACAATATTATACCTAATGGTGAAAAGTTTCAAGTCCTACGATGAATAGTTTTTGAATTACAAAAATAAGTAGGTATAACGGTTTCTAAAAATCTTCATTTTTCGTTTAAATATCAAAATGTATTAACTTGTTAACTTCAAAAACAAAACATTGAGTTTATATATCTTCGATATTTTTTAATTGCTATATGATTAATTATATATCATTGAATTCAGATTTAAAACATTGATTACAATTTACAGTGACATACTCAATGAAAAGTTACATTTAACAGCAGAGCGGTAACCTATAACTGCCAGATTTTTTGGATTTATATTGATACAATGTTTAATTTTTATGTCGAGAGCTTAAAAATAAAAATTGTATCAATACAAATCGAAAAAATCGGGCTACTATAGGTTACCACTCTGCTGTTTAATGTAACTTTTCATTGAGTATGTCACTGCTGTAATCGATATTTTCAATCTGAATTCAATGATATTATTAATGGATACGAATACGAAAAACGATTCTAAGTAGAGGCCAATCTATATTACCAAGTATATTTTACTATATTATTATATGTACCTATTTATAGTAATTTATTTTACTATAGTAATACACTAATGCGGTAGGACGATCCAGTACGATTGAATTAAATTATGCCTAAAACATCACATTATTATTTCATCACATTATTTAGGTACTTATTTAGTACCTATGCATAGGTATTCATATTAATTGTTGAGTCAATACCAACTTACCTTATATATGGCGTTATAATAGTTAGAATAGGTATAAATAGGGAATAGCTTAAAATGAATCTAAATATTTAATATTTTAAACATTTCATTGCGTGTAGTAAAATATAATAATATTAATATGCGTGAAAGTTTCAAGTCCCCACAAATATTTTTAAATTACAACAAAATAACTAAAATCGTTATTCTATGTTCAAATACCCAAATTTCATCAACATTTTGAAAACAAACAAATGCCTATACAAAAAAGATTTTTAATTTCTATAAGAATAAATGATGTGATTAGGACACTAAGATCGTGTATTACATATTCAAATTTATTGGCCAAGCCTAAAAATTTTATCAACACTAAAAAAACCAAATTTTAAATAAATATAAATTTAAATTAGCATACATTTTTTAAAAGATTCGTTGATTATGTATATGATAATTTATAAATAACAATGGAATTTATCAACTCTCTACGATCAATACTTTTTGACATACAATAACATAACTAAAATCGGTTCATAAGAATTAGTTGTTTTATGTGTGGATATTCAATTTCATCAAAATTTAAATGTCAGACACTCATAAACAATATAATATGTACAACTACAATAATATAAACTCAACTTTTTAAATTATTTTTAACAAAACTTATATGAAACCTTTTACTTATTTAATTTTCAAACCGTATAATAGACGTGATTATAAAAATTGTATGAATGTTCAACAACAAAATAATATTCAAATTTCCCAAGATTTATATTTCGTCAAAATTGTAACTTAAGACGCTCGCTCATACAAAATTATTATAATATAGCTTAAACATTCAAAATATTGTGTAAATTATACTATAATAGTAAAATGTATAGAAAATTCTTGTATACATATTTGGTTATAATTCCAAGTACTTATCTGTTATCTACTTTTGAGGTTATTTGTTTTTAATTACAACAAAATAACAAAATTGACTGTCAAAATGTGGTTTTGAGTAAAAGATCGTGTATTTCTCTAATTTTTTTCTTTCTCCCAATTTTTAAGGACAAAGCTAAGAATTTTTTACTCAATATAGAAAATGTATGATGTTTGGTGGTTTACAGCCTCGCATGGGGCCTATTATTAATATACCTACTTATTTTTAATTATCATTAAATCCATGTGTTACATTATTCATGTTATGTGAACTGAACTCAGTGAGCGTTATGTATGATAAATTTTATCTACCTACTCGTATATTTTCCGGACATTATATCATAAATAGGTACTATTATTGTAGTCTGCTCAGATTTGAAATTTCCAAATAGTCCATCCGCGGCATTTCCTTCACTAATTATCATTAATTTAATCGTTCCACACACGACACGTAGGTACACGCGTCCGCTGTAGCTCGACGCTCGTTGATATAATAATATGATATTATAATGTTATCGAATTCATCCCGAGCAATTGTACGAAAAAAAACAATGCTCTGAGAATATATATAATAATAATAATAATATTATATTAGAATATATATTATAATAGGTATTCGCAATAGGCATTAGGCATGCGACCATTGTGTTGTGCGTTTTTATTGTCCTATATAATATTATAATAATAATATCATAATATATTTATATAGCTGTATAATATAATATGCAATGCATGTGTTATTGTTTTTGTCATCGTTATTGTTATTATTATTATTCGGAGACATTTTCGTGTAGTCTTCCTCATTATACTTGTATCAGCCGAAATCCGGTTATCACTCGGAGTAATGCTACTGAAAACTAGAGCAGCCCGTCGCGTAGTAGGGAAATCTTTCATGGTCCAGTGAAGCATGGTGGAAAGATGGGTTCCTATATTATAGTAAACGATATTAAAATCAGTCGCGTGCCAGTGTTTGGCTTGTGTTTGTATACGACTCCTGACACGAGCTGTTGTACCTATACCCATCAAAAACGAGCTCGTCAGTTTTTTTTTCCGATTTCAAAACGTCCGATTACCACCGACAAACACACACGTGCCCACACACTTGAACCTACCATAGTTTTATTATTAAAATAATAAATACATCGTCTGTTAACTTACGTGGTACCCACGACTCGTGGCTTGCAACAAATATCAGCTTCGGTTTGTCCGTAGATCCATCATATCGAATGGCAAAGTAGATGATACAATCGTATGATGACCATCATGCCGTATCAGGTAAACAAATATACAATTTTATTTATTCATACAGTTTTTTGATTACTACGAGGTTAGATATTATATTATACAATTAGAGGTATTGGTATTTATTTTTTTAGGAACATTATAATATAGGTTTACATATATTTTTTTTCTAACAACTTATATTTGTGTTGTACGTGGATATTGTGTGTACAATGAGCGTAGTAATATATTATAATTGTATATAGGTAACGTCATACAATACCTATTATAACAGCTATAACACATTTTAATAGTAATGTCTATGTTATATTATGTTTATCTATAAATATTATCAAACGTATTCGCAACACATAATTTTTAGTAAGTACCTACCTAGGTACTATATTATTATATTATTTACAAAAATTATAACTTATAAGTAGGTAGGTAGATACCTACCCTGTGAAAGTAAGAAGCTGTATCTTCTATTTAAAGATAGTTTAAACGAATGAACGCATGTAGGTACACATTTCACAGTATACATAATATGATAAACGATAAACGTACTAAAACTTAAAATCTATAAATAAAAAATAATTTAAACATTTTATAATAATTGCTCTCATTTGGGCTGTCCAACTTATTTACTCAAATAAATCAACCTGACATATAGTTACTACTAACTTGGCTCTCTCAAATTGGTCATTGAAACCGTATGTCACCTGACTTGGCTTTTATCTAAACATTCTAAACAGTAAATGTAATACTTTCATGTATAACTACAATAAGCATTAGAGAGAACTCTCGGTATCAGTAATTAGCTATCAAAGTGCCACTAAACATGCACCGATGTATGTACGTATGTATCATGTATGTATATATATTTTGATAGTAAAATTGATCATAAAATCTATAGAAAAATACACCATTCAGTATTTGGAGAATATTATGTATTAGTTAGTAACTGCTTATACCATAATATATTATAGTGAATATATTTTAGTTATAAATTCGGTAGCTACATCGACTCGGAGCCTCAGAGGATATACGAATACCCACACCCACCATACCCACAATATTAGGTATAATATTTTAAATTAACATTTTTTTTTTCACTGACATTTTCTGAAAATGTTCAAAGAAAATTGAAAATATTAAAACATTTTGAATATGTAATAAAATTAATAGGTACCTACCTATACCTATAAATGTTAAATAAAAAATATTTATCAATTACAATATTACGACTGATGGTCTTGTATATTGTGTTGAAACTAGGTACAGTGTATTTTATAATAACTATAACTACAAATATTCATTTTTTAAATTACACTATTATTACATTTCTCAAATATCCGTACTTATCATATTTCTTTTTAAAATATTTAACAATATGTTTTTTTTTATCGAAGTTCACAATCTGCAAGGTGACTATATTTCGCATAGTATACCTGCCTACCTAAATAGTAAACGTGGCAATTGCATTGACGTATCCATGTGCCATGTGCCATATGCCTCTCCACTCAAACACACTCACCACAAACACTTTTGTAACATTTTTGTAATTTTTGTACAAACGCTAAGTTTATCACTTGTGGCACAAGTCAGTAGAAACATATATAATACAGGCCGAAATAGGAAGACCTGACAGATGAAATACTTTTGTTCTAATCAATATGTAAAACATTTTTTATGTATATAATGTATTGTTACTTGTGCTAAACGTTTTATATAAAAAAAAATATTTTCATTTTTTAATACTGAAAATTTTAAATTTTAAATTTGATTTAATTTTCGTTCAAAATAGCTATTTTGTGAATCTGATTACAAGAACAATTTTGATGGTAAAAAAATTGATCTAAGTCAAGTCGTTTATTTTTTAGAATTTTTTAAATTATCATTTTTTTTTTTTTTTTTGATTAAATTAATTTGGAACGTAATAACTTTTTCAAAATATTATTTTTGGGAATTTGCAAACATGAGTATATTTTTTAAATTATTTACTAATCATATAATTTTCATAATTTTTGTCTTATGTTTAAGTAGCATTATTGATTTTTCTCAGGATATCTCGTTACACCCTGTAACTATGTAAATATGAAAATGTACTATTAGTAAAATATGATTAATTACCGTTTCTTATACAATATTATGTTATTTTCTAAATTTTTTATTTTGGTAATATCAGGAATATTACAAATTACAATGGTGCCATAAGGTAATAAGTACTTGTTTTTATAAGTACGCCGAACTTTAAGAATACATAACACTAATATTTATTAGTTATAAGGCTATAATATGTAAGATATAAAGTTATATTTTCAATAATTTAGTACACCCATTGTCTATTATTTTTTATTAACTTCAAAGGACTAAGAAATGTAGTCGTAGGTAGTCATACAATAAAAAAATTGAAAAAACGAATTCGCGTTTATTGCAATATTTGGAAGAATTAAAAAAGGTTTGCTTGGAATCAAAACTTTTGGTGAACCCTCCTGCATTAGAAAAAATATTAACTAATTTTTAGTTTTAACCTATAAAAAATGTATTTTAGTATATTTTAATTATTTTCATAAAAAAATATAAAATAATTGGTTGAAGATCTCGGGTATTTTAACTCTTCAATGTTTGGATCCGAGTATTATAATAAATAATTATATATCTAGACTGAATTCATTGGTACAAAAATAAAAATTAAAAATATTTTAAATATTTCAGTAAAAATGAGTACCTATAATGTATTGTAACAGTATATTCTAAAACTATCATTTGAATTAATCGTAAATTAATAATTATAAATGTTATAGATATTAATATTTTTTCGTTTAACTAAAGTAGTTAGGTCCTACATTATCCAAATCTATAATATGAAATACAGCTTATTTATATGTATAGGTATTTGTTGTTATTTTCAAAAGTTAATTTCCATAGAACACTAATTAATACCGAAATATAATTTCTATAACTCGGTATTAAGTTTTTAAAGTAAATATAATTATCACAATAAATAGTATTATGTAATTTTTTATCAATTTTAGATACCTTATTCTGTTTTAATAAAATTATAAAGTATGTGTATTCAAACATTTTGTACATGATAATAATAGCCTATATTATATGTTTGATAGCTACAAATCAAATTTAAAAAAAAAATACAAAACACAAATATGTAATATCTTCTGAAGTTAAAGAAAAACTCTTTTTTGATAATGTATATAAATAACAATAACTATCAATTACATGATGATGTTAGTTAAAATAATATTTTAGTTAAATTTTAATAGACATATAATTATTTTAATAGTTATACTTCCGTGGAAACATTGACGATTGTCAACTATATCTATTTGATTTGATACAGTGATTATATTATAAGTTAGTTAGTTTTTTATGTGAGCTTTAAATTATTTGGAGAACAATGCAGCATAGGTATTATATATTATGAGTTATAATAAAATAAAGAAAGTTTCGTTTCGACTGGTGTCACAAATACAATCGAGTGTGCGAAGTTAACAGTTTCCTTAACAGCGAACAATGAAAGAATGTTTTTCTGATTGTATAATAGTTGATTTAGATTTTATTTTCTGTTAAATTAATTATAAAATTGCTATATGGTATATAGGTACTAGGTAGTAGGTACCTTTTTATATCTCTTTATATCATTTCACTCGTTTAGTTATAGATACTCTAAAATCTAAATGACTATTAAAATAACTCTTAGAAATGAACTTCATAATCACGTTATGACTTAGGTGTAAACGTTTTAATTTGCAAATTTTATTTAAGACGTATGAAAAACCTTTAATTACATCTTAGTTAACTCGACCATCTCTAGCCCATTGATATTAAATATAATATTGGTACGTCATTCGGCATTCCCATCTTCACTAAACATAATATACACTTTTGGGTAAATATAACAGAGAGAGAAACAATGGTTCTAACTCGCACGGAAGCTTATGAGTATATCAGAAAATAGTTGTAACAATCTTGAGGTTTGCAGTTTTTTATGCAATGCCACATCCATATGTTTAATATCAATGACTTGCCAAAGGAAAAAGGGAATTATATTTATTTGTGATTTCGCAATGGAATACACTCTTGATAAAATTAGTTTTCCACTGAACTATTAATTAATCAATTCAATAAACAATAGTACCTACATGGGTGCAGACATGGGTGGATATGAGGGATTGACCCCCCCCCAGACCTTTTTTTAGATTTTTAGCGGAGCGATGAATGTATTGATTTTACAATGATTTGTGTTTTTTTTTTTATTTGTATCCGTCATAAACGTTTGTGGATGTAAAATACATACATTTTCTACTTCAGTATATTTCATGGTAAGAAAATAAATCTAGTGGGTACTTTGAGGGGTAAAAAGTGAAAAGTTCATAGTAGTTTTCAAAAATGTTGTTAAAACAAAAAAAAATTTAAGTAAGAACGGATATTTTTACGCAAAACCAGTTTTTGACCAAATTGAGTTTATTCTTTGGTGTAACTCCAAAAAAAATAACAGTAGATACATGACATTTCCCCCTAATGTTTATATTAGCATTTTCAAATAACCATAATATTTTCAAAATATTTTGAAATATTTATAGACATTTAGTATGAACATTTCGATTTTCATTAGTTTTTTTTAAAATTATTGTCGATAAAAGATTTTTTGTTTGGTAGAAAAGCTTGATAATGTAATATACAAGGTTCCTCATAAGTTGTTGTTTGTGGAAATTAATTTGAAAAAATTTGAATGTCTTAAGTTAGAATTTTAACAAAATAATATTATTGTAGTTCTACCTATACTGTGGTACTAATTCCTAATAGGTAATGAAATAAATTCCTTTAATCACAATAACAATATCTTCAAATCTACTTAGTATTATTATAGGCTGACAGACCGTCTTCATACAACAGTTGTTTTCGTCTACAATGGTTTTATATCATTGAATTCAAATTTAAAACATCCGTTATACTGACCCCTCTAGACACTTACTGTACAGAAGATCGGTACTCGATTGCCCACTTAATATAATATTAGTGCGGGGCAATACTCTGCGATTTATCTTAGAAACAATTAATATATATCTCCCCCCAATAAAAATCAATGTCTATTGCAATAGTATAGCACATTAGTTACTTATATGTATATTCTTAAAAATGTGAAGCAGTGGCCTGCCAAGCAACCATATAATGTATATAGTATTTCAAACTAAAAATATAGAATAATGTGCTTCATCTGTATGGGACACGGAATTGTTATCTATCTTGTATCTACAGGTAGATATCTAAAAAATAAGATCATATTAGGAAAGTGGTAAACTTAACCGATTTCTAAAAATAGTAAACTCTCCCGATGGTAAACTCTATCGGCAAAACATTATGTTTACCTGAAGTATTGAAGGAATTATTATAATATATAATATACTAGTCGTTTCAATTTTTTTTTTATATATAGAATAATTTAAACTATATATATTTTCATAGGATGTGTAAGAAAAATGTATATTCGTTTATAGAATAAAATTATACCTACCTATATTTTATCAATTATCTTAACATTTATAGATTATTCTCTCAATGAATGCACATCCATACCACCGGGTCCAGTCGCTTTGCTCTAAAAAACATGTACAAATGAAATAATATTTATTTTGCGTCACTTTTAATGAAATCATTGTTCATGGTAGGTTATAGTTGGTTAATACATTTTTAAGTTTTAAATATTAATTGTTTAATTTAGCAATTCAAACTAAAATAGTTGACATATTATATTTGTACAACATTCTTGAATAATACAACTATGTAAAAAAAGGTACTTAATTTTTAATCCTTAAGTATAGTTAAGTATAAGTTGGTTATGTATAGGTTTGGGTATAAGTTTTAATATAAACTAGTAAACACGTATTCACTTAAAATGCACGGATTAAATACTTAGTCATGTGATTCATAATTGGTTGAAGACATTTGAAGAATACTCGAGTAACAACTTATAGATAGGTGCCTACAAGCCTTTTAAAATTTTAATCTATAAGCGAAAATATTTGTCTTATTTATCAAACTTCATATAAATGTCATTTATCCTTCATCAAAAAGACAATCAATTTTTTTTATAACACGGTTTATTGAGATTTTTTTAATAAATTAATCATACAAACATATAAATTATAAAGTTTTTTTTACTTCAATAATAATCATATGCTTACCTATGCATAGAACCGTACTTATGCAATTTTTAACATCAATAGAACAAAAAAATTTCAGTCCCTAAACAATTTAACTTTCGATTCAAAGACGTTATTTCTCTGTTTTCTGTTAATATAGTTATTAAACTTATTCTGTACAACTTACAGGGATATTTACATTTAGATCGGTCAATATTTGTGTTTTTAAATTTAATTTTAAATTGGTAATTTGCCCCTTTCCCCTTCTAACATCTGATAATAATCTTAAACTCTATATAATTATTATAATACAGTCTTCGTCCGGATATAATTTTATTTAAAATCAGTACTAAATTCGTAATTAAGTCTGATTAGTGACGAGTGATGGAGTAAATTTAAAAATCATATTATTATTCTTAAAGGCATAAAACGTAGATGTAAACAAGTAGCTCGACGAGCGACGGTTTTCTCCGTTGTTAGACTTGTTTGAGTACAGCAAAAATAGTTAATTTTACGTATTTATAATGTATTTTATGTACATTATATAGTGTACAGCCTATCAGTGTATATTGACGTTAATTCGAGGAGAATGGTAAAACTATTACTTTCCTTCCGCCATCCTTCCATCCCTTCCACACATTAGGTAGGTATGTACCTATATATAGGACGACCGTTCGGGTTTCCGACATGACCAAACTGTCGTTCAAACATCACGCAGGAACCAAAAAATCGTTCATACATGCATTGCAATGCGCATTAAAACATCGACGACATAAATTTCAAATTGACCGTGAATTTATTATTATTGTCATCGGTTCAGCGCCGAATTTGACGCCGTTATGTCGAAAAGTAATTTCGAGTTAAATTGATGGCCATATAATTATCGATAAAAGTAGGTATAATATACCTAATGTTATATTTTACATAGGTATTTATGTGTGTGCCGTGTGTGTACTCTACCGTAGGTAATAATATAATAAGATGATTCACCAAACATGATCGTCACTATTTTATTCATTATTAATAATTCAAATACTGATTTTTGGATTACCTCCACCTATTTGAGCATAGCAATATTTTACAATACAGGTACCTTACTCAGATTTTTTACACAATTTAAGGAGAATCTAATGGCGATACTAACAACTTTTTTCAAACGAGAATGACCCTTTTTACTGAAAATTGTAAATTTTATGATTTTTTTTGGATATCACTAGCTTGAAATATTATAGTGAAAAATAGTGGCCCTGATTTGTAAAAAAAAGTTTTTTCACCGTAGAACACTCTTCATAAGTAAGATGACATAAAAATCAAAGTGTTTGAAAATATTATGGTCCTTAAGCAAAACTATGGGCAAGTTGACCAATTTTTTTAAGCTACCTAATTTACGTTGTTATCCTAAAAAAAAATTAACCAAACTTAGTTAAAGTTAATTTCAATTTAGTTAATTGTAATTTACAATAATTCAAGAAAATAATAACAACTTAAGTTAAGTTTGATGTAAAATATTTATTTTTATGATTAGATACTAATTATCTACTACTCATATTAACGTATTTTGTACTGTATAGTGTATATGATATATGGTATATCTAATAGGTTTGGTATAGAATTATAAATGAATAATAAACAAGCCAGAAATTGACTTTTTTCTACATACCTACATTTTATTTTTGTAGAAGTAACTGCAGTATAGTAGTATACAGTATGTACACACTACACACATAAATATTAGTATATATTTTGTTCTGTCGAACTTATTACTATTGGGTAACAATATTAATGACACATACAAGTCACACTTCAATGACAATATAAATACCTACATTTACTAAATTGTAAATTTTATAATTATATTCTTACCATCCAATATATAATAGGAGAAGAAATTGTGCAAATACCTAGGTACTGCTCTGATATCAGTTGTAGGTGTCCTCATAATCAGTAGGTCACTGGGATGGTTTATAATATAGGTCTATAATGGTCTATAATATATTAGTGATAAATATTATTGTACATGAAAAATACAATAATAATATTCTTAAAATAGGTACCTACTAAATAAATTTAACTAAATATTTATATTGCTTCTATCGTAATTTACTTCAAGGAATACAAAAGAAAATATTAATATACTACATCCAATATACCTATAATACTCTTATACCTAATACACGTCCACGTGAACACAATAATATTATTATGCTTAATAACATGACGTATAATGTATATTATTATATGGGCACACTAGCGCGTGTTGCAATGGCGTTGCCAAATGTTCACCTCTTTCCACGGCTTCGTAGGAAAACCTTCGTCGACACATCATAATGTAGGTATATTATTATACACATTATATTAACATTATGCTATGCAGTAACGCTATTGCGCTCGGATCGCATATTCTGCTCGGTCGAGGGTTCCATTCACTGAACTTGCCCGGAACTTAGGTCCGATATTATTATTATTATTATTATTATTATTATTGCGGTACTTTTTTTTTCCATCTTCATATGGATAATAAAACACTGCTAACAGTGACCCAGTAACTGTTGTTTAATTGTTGTTCATTCGAGAATTAATTCTGAGGTTGTCCGTAGACCGTACAAGAATATTATTATATATTATAACGTGCGGCGTATAGGACTTATGTAGGTATAGCATGTATAGGGTGTGCACATTATATTATTATGTCTCTCTATCCTATGATGCTTCGTTGGTAGACATACTACGTACGTAATAGATCGTATAATATTATTTTATCGGGGATTTGAGTACATATATGCGTGTATGAAGAAAATTGCTTTACATTTTCCCCTCAAAATATTGGTACCCGGTGCACAACATATAGGTAATGGCATAACCTAAAGGGTGGTGTTTTGGATTTTATATAGCTCCGGACCCGGCACCCGGAACCGGACCCGGTGGTGTTAATACAAAAAGTATATTTAAAAAAAAAATGTTTCAACAATTTAAAAGATTCGTAATATATTTATGGTTCTGTATATTTTCATACATAAAATAATATTTTTATGAAGATTGATTACTGCCACATAGAGTGTGTGTACCGCCAATTTTAAGTATAAAATTAAAACACTCCCTAAGGAAAGTCTTGGATACGCGTCTGACATACCGGAGGTATCGTCTGATATTAAATAATGTTTTCAAAAATAACTACTGATTCCAAGCACGTATCCAGGAGGGTTAATAGGAGCTTTATCCCCCCCCCCTCTTTAGACGTGTTATATTTGTTTATATAGTTAATACATAATATTCATATGATACAATTTTATATATTTTAATTATATTCATATAAATATATTTTGTATCTAATTATATTATATTTGGATATATGCTGCTATATGGGTACCTACAAAAATTATACCTATTTAAATTTTTTCTAAAAATAAGTGTTGCCTTACTCCCCTTATCACCCCATTTCAGTTCTCTAGATCCGTGCTTGACCAGTTTGTAGTTAAATTTTTATGACGAAATCGTTAGAAAAATATTTTTATTTAATATGAAATATAAAATGTATGTTGTCATTTAAAAAGTAAAAAATTTAATTGATAATGATAAAAATATAAAATATAGTTAA